>JAANSP010002771.1:0-12268 GCA_036850745.1 Homidia socia | reverse complement strand
AAAACATCTAAGCAAAAAATCCATTTTTTAAATGCATGTCATGTAGTTTATCGATGTAGACAGTCAAGTATGCCTGCTCGTAATTTGATTATAAAACTAAACTATACATAATAAAATGGGGATGTATGACGTAAGTGATAAACAATTTAATTTAATATTGCATATTACTATTTTGCGAGTCCCACACCAACTAATTCAATTTCAATCTATACTCTACTCAAAAACTCTATGCAAAAGCTGCCTACTCATTGCCACCACAAAAGAGCCACCATATCTGCTACAAAGAAACAATATTATTTATTAATGCTTTATAAATACATACTCATCGTTAGTAGTATAAACACCCACAAAAACTTGTTTTGCTTTATCATTATTATTATTCGTTTGATCCTTGTGAAACGTTTCTTTCTACACAGGTTTGTTTGATCTTTGTTCAGAAACATTTGCATAACTTACTTTACTGTGGTGATCTTTGATTTTAATTTAACAAATAAGCGTGTAAATACTCAAGTTATGTTGATTATGAAGATGATAAGATACACGTGGTATATGTAGTACAGCTTTAACTGGGTTATGTGGGCCACTCGTATGAACGTAAACAAACCACAAAATGTTACAAATCCACTTATATACAAATAAATCAAAGGAAATAAACAAGCTGTGGGTGGATTAGGAAAGTATGAACTCAATCATTTTTGTTTCAAAAAATGGCATAGGTAAATACCAAACGTAAACTAAGTTGAGTTGAGTATTCGCTTTTATTACATTTTTAAAATACAGGCCGAAAGAAAAGAAAATTAAACAGTTTGCCCGTGTTTGTTTTCGAACATATTGAAAACTCTTGGAAATTCTTACGACAAAAAAAGTGCAGGAATTTCTTATGGAGTGATACAACATGTTTAAAGTTTTACTTATTGGAGCTAGGATAATCTAACCCATTTATTTACTCTCAGCACAGCGCTTGTACTCAATGAGAATATTTTTGTATTAATCTCCAAAGGAGCTATACAAGTTCAAGAAATGTTGCCCGTTTAAAAAGTGAAACAGTATGCTCTAGTAAATTATTGTTTCCGCGGCGCTTTTACTTGCCCCTTTGTTATTTCAATTACCATTTTTATGAAAACGCACCTTTACATCTCCATTACTAATATTTATTTTTCAATAAATAACATGATTAACTTGTACACCAAAAAGGCCCAGTATTTCTAGTTCATTGAGCGTGAACATCTCGCTTACAGAGTGTCCTTTAACGAGGAGGCCCCTTTTGATTGATGAGTTTTGTTTACTCCATGTTGCTCGGAGTGGTGCAGTACATGATAAACACAATCATTTTCCCAGGGCGGAACCAGAACACGCATGGAATGATAGATAGACCAACAATAAATACTACTAAGCTCACTAAATGGATTAAAATATATACAAATTAACAAAGAGCCGCCAGATGTAATGCGGAAAAAGTTTTCTTTTGATGTCATCGTCATTATATGCTTATATGCCACCATGATATGCACTCCTCTCAGTGCACAAAACTTTTATTTGTACTTATCTTCCCTTTTGCACATTGACATTACTCTAGCATGCACGACTAGAAGTAGTGGTGGATTATCTGCTTACAGGCACAAGGAGTTGATCACATGCTCAACTCGAACGAAACCAGCAAATCTCTTTTCACCAACACTCTTCTTTCTGCCCCTCTCCCTCTTTTAAATGCTTAAGGAGTTGATCACATGCTCAACTCGAACGAAACCAGCAAATCTCTTTTCACCAACACTCTTCTTTCTGCCCCTCTCCCTTTTTTAAATGCTGAGAGTTCACAGACAGATTTGCACAAACAGATTTGATTGTAACGTACAGCAGCAGCCAGTGTTTGAATTCCTGGTACAAGTGTCTATTATTATTGTGCATGCACATTATTTGCATATTCCTTTATTTTCCAGCGGAAAACGAACCAAGAAGAGAGTAGTAGTGGATTTTTTTTGTCAGAGAAAACTATTCCACGTTCTCATGTGAATACACAAGTTGTTTACAGCCATATAAAATATATAGGTATGTGTATATTATCAATAGCAGCAGTGCAACAACTTCAAAAATCATTGCAACTTGACAAGATCTGTAACGGCAGTACCAGCAACAAAAAACACAATCGACATTCATCCACGCCATTATTATTATCCCGTACGCTTATACAGAATTCCTTTCACTTTCTGCAACAAAGCATGTATATATAAATACAGCACGACAGGACTTGCAGAAGAAGGGAAAAAAATCAAGAGGAAAGAGAACAGGATCAAGCACTTTTCTCCAACAATCATGAATTATACAGTTCATCGGGTTTTCTCGCCTTTCAACATCAAGCTCACTTACGCAGCGCACATCCACACACACGCCAAATCTGAATAATTTATTAATCATTATGCAGCAGCAGATCGAGAACAGCAACCAGAAAGACCTAAATCTGAGAATGGGCTTCATTTTTCACAGACAGACAGACATTTGAAAAAGTAGTGTGCAGTCGGCGTAACACAATACGTTTTATATACATAATAATAATAACATGTCATGCATTATTTCTTGCCGGCTCTCAACTTTGATCTGCCTCCATGCCCAGCAACTGCTTGAAAGAGCAGAGGAGCAGGATAATAACATGCTATCGTTTTTTTAGCCAGAGAGAGAGAGCGAGAAAAAGCCCAAGAATGGAAATCTATTTTCCAATTGCCAAATGCAAAAAATAGACTTATCGTAGGAAAAAAAGTCTGTGTTATGTCACATTGCAGAAAAAAATAATACTAATAATTTGAATTTCTTCTATCTGTCCAACTAAAAAGTATACATCTGCTACTGTCATTGCTAGTTTAGCAGGTTTACATAAGTCATCATCGTGAGAGGTGTGAAATTTCCGAGTGAGTGACGTATATTATTATCGAGGCGTATTTTATACATTTTTTGTTTAATGGCACGCATCTCCATAAATTAATGGCAGCGTTGAGCAGCTCTGGCAGGATGACAAAACGGGAATAAGATGTCCAACAATCAAAACTAAAGGCAAGAAAAAAATGCTTTGTCATCATCGCCATTAATATGGCTAGCGTTGTTAACTGGCGCAGCAAACTGGTAAAAGCTTTTCCCAGTATTTTAAAAGGATATTAAATATTCCAGCAAGTCAATGTTTACCCATCAGTCAAGTCTGTCAATCTCCTGTCAAATTTCCATTTTTTCCCCGCTTTGCTTTTCCTCAATATTCAAACACAAATTTCCTTTCCTTCTTCTTGCACCATAAAAAATGGGGTAACTGGCTAGCACTTTTTTGTAAGCTCTTTCTCTTGTTGCTGAACACGAATTAAGGATTTTTTGATAAAAATGTGGTTATAGCTGCTGCGCTGCAATAATGTCTTGTATAAATAATATATCGAGTGCATTCACGTATAAGGAATTGTACAAGATGAATAAATGCATTTCAATAAAACTAAAGTAGTAAAAAAGAATGTTTTGTTGGTGATGAGGATAAAATATACTCGGCATTTATATTTATTTATTTTTTGTTGCAACAGCCTTGGCGTGGCCGAAATTATAGTCGTATGCTTTCTAGATAATCAGTGATGACTACCCACCCAGTTTTCCATTATTCTCAAGGATTACAGAGCGTTTCTAGCTACATATTACACACTTTCAATAAATCTCATGGTTGGTCCAAAAGTTGAGCATTTTTTCACCATGACCATTCAAACGCCAAGCAAGCCTTTTATCCAGATGAACAAGGAGCTAAAATTATCATTTTTGTTTGCTTGTTCGTCTCTTTGTCGCCGCTCTCGGTCGTTCGTCTTTCATCCTGTTTGTTTATTTCTTTGTTGACTTGCCTAGTTGCTCTAGTATGTAGTGCTCATTGCTTTCTTCTTGTTCGTATGTGTCGATCCAAATATTTCAATTTTGTGTGCTGGTCTGCTCAACTGCAGTTACACATTTTTGACAGAAGCACGCTGTGTTTTTGGCCTAATTTCTTTGCAGATACACATCACAAAGCCATGTTTGTACGGCTGTTGTGCAAGTGGATCTTTACAAGATGGTCCCGAGAAAATGAATAGAAGCTTTGCATGCTTTGGCACGGGAGTTGTGTTCTAATTGAAAATAAAGAAGAATACTGCTGCTGTTGCTGGCCTCCGGAGCATTGACGTTTTGCTAGTTGCTTAACTTCTTTACTTACTGCTTACAGCTAAACGCGTTTTGTACCAATTTTCGCCAGTCGTAATACCAAAACTTTTCGAACAAGAAGTTATTTACCAAGAAGGATAAAAAGGATGCAATTTCCAGCCAGTAGCCACCGTCTGTCTGTCTATATGCAATTCTTTTAATTTTATGTCTGCTCATAAACCATTATTACGGTCTACTTGGTTCCTATCTTACAATTTATCTGTACGTAGGCATTATCATTTCTTAAATATCAACAACAACAACACACAACAAGATGCATTTGCATTAAAAAAAAGTTTTTATATCCGCGATAATCATCTTTCCTGTCTGCTGCCTCACAATAATCGCAATCAAAATCCGCAAATGTGCCAACCTACCAGTAAGTCAGTGAGACAGTCTGATAGTCCCATATTTAGGCTAATCCATGGCGGAATTTACTTTTACTTGCAAAATAGCTTCGAACAAATACAATAATAATAATAGCAATAATAACGCAAATAATAACCATAAAATGCGCAAGACAATTACGTGGAAAAATTCACAGACATCATAATATTCTTTCTTTATTATTACTACAATCATTTCAATATTATTATTATTACTATTCCAATTCAAATCTAATGTACTGAAATACTTATTTGCTTTTAAGGCTCACCATCTTTACAAACTTTTCCTGTCCTAAATAAAGAATCATCATTGTAATCAACATCATCATAACTATTTATTGAGCACTTAAATGTATTTCAAAAGTTGGTTGAATAAATCAGCAGAAAAAAATTGAATGGCTACTTCGCTACTTGCTTACATTGCAGTCTCTCGTCAATAAAATCAAATAACCCAATACACTTAAAATAAGTGGATAATTATTCTACTCCGTATTTTCTTAATGGCAAAATAAAATAGTACAAAAAGCACACACACAGAATAGACATGGTAATTACTACAGAGAAGCTTTTGCAAGACAATAACTACTGTGTTATCTACTTTGAGAAACATGTACAGTTATTGTTCAAGTGCAAATCATCGCCATCGTCATACTTTCAATATAAAACTTGTACTACTTTCCCTGTAAACGAAATGAGCCCCAAAGCAAGAATAGACTATTTTGTTGCGACGCGTGTGCCACAATTTTCTTTTCTTTTTTATTTATATAGGCCAGTAGTATATAGTACCGACCGGGAGCAGGAGCAATCTCTGAAAAATATGTTGCCTGAATGAACACACTTTTTTGCTTTGTTCAAGAGGCAGTGATTGAGATTCCCCATTTGGGGATAACAGTAAAGTTGTTAGATATTCAAATATATTATTTTATAGGATACTCAACNGTTGTTAGATATTCAAATATATTATTTTATAGGATACTCAACGAGAGACTTTTTTATTCTCCCACTGCAATCGTTTGTAAGCAACTTTTGCCCACTTTTTTGGGCTCTTTCTTTCCTTTCTGCTTACCATTTTGTTCAAGCAGCTTACCCTTTTTATATGCAATGATTTTCCAGTGTGCAGCTCACAAGTAGTAAATAAGTGACGGGTGAGGGGAAGAGAGAGATGGAATAAGAAAAAGAAGAAAGTCCATTGCTTTCTCTTTCTCTTTTTGGTATAAAATTGTCAGCAATTATTACGTGCCTTGCTCCTCCAACGCTACAAAAAATACTATAAATCTTTCTCTTTCTCCTTTTGGTATAAAATTGTCAGCAATTATTACGTGCCTTGCTCCTCCAACGCTACAAAAAATACTATAAAGTTATCCGCCCCACTTATTTTCGAGGAGAGTGGAAAGAGAAACTATAATAATAAAAATAATGATAATAATGATAAAAATATGCCTATTACAAATAGTAAACTTGGGGCTAGCATATGAACGGATAAAAAAAGGATGATCAACATGATGACAATGATGTATTCACTAAAAAAATATTATCAAAAAATAAAAGAGAAGGGAAATAACTGATAAAGAGAGAGAGAGAGAGAGGAAAAAGGGGGAAAGGCAAAGGAAGGAGCACGAATGGTACCAATTCCATTCCCATCCCTACACTATTTTTTTCCGGGGTATAATAGTGCTATTGCAACGCACATTGATTGATGCATCAACGGAAAAAGGGCAGAAAAAAATGCGGACCACATAGACAGATATAGACAGCCATGAGCAAGGGAGGATCAGTAGAAAGATAGGCTTGTACAGATATTTAGGCTGGAAAGTGTGTGCAAAAGAGAGAAAGAGCAGCTGTACGTAGCCCAGCACAGCAGCACACAACCACTACCGTGCCGTCATAGTCATCAGCCTCATCACTACCGCCATTATTCTAAAGAAGAAGAGAAAAACAGCAATGAGGAAGAATAAAAGAAAAAACGGGAGAAAAAAACGAAAGAGAATTATAGGAATGCATTACAAGTGAAAGGAAAGATAGAGAGAGAAAGAAAGAAAGAAGGAGGGAGGAGGATCCATTTGAAATATTATATATATTTTTTTTACTACTACTTTTTTTCTCTATATATTTTTATCCATTCCCTCAAATATATCGAAAAATTGATATGGGTGTAGAATAGAAAGTGAGCCAAGTGGATAATCATCATCAGCATGATCAGGATGATAAGGTGAACTTCACATGCATCCATGCATGCTTAAAAAATATATCACATGTTCGTGATCGGATTTTAGTCCGTGCACCTCTCTCTTTCTCTTTCTGCTTGTTTTTCTAACCGTCTATGATTATCTGACACTAGTCACCACCACCACCGCTGCAGTGAAAAGGAAAGATGAGGACGGTGATACCAATGCCTTTATTCATTCGGAAAATTATTCCTGCCAACATAACTATGCATAAGATTATGCAAAAGAGGTGGAATGGAGAAGATTTGCTTTTTACAAGGAAAATCCATGTTGACTTTTCAGGGAGATGGGAAAGCTGTGCTTTTCCTGCTGTTGATCTTTATCCGCCGCTGTTATTATCTGTCGGTTGAGAAGGTAAAAAAAATATTTCGCTGCTGCTGCTGCCTGTCTACATCATCATTATCATATAATAATAATAGTTACGGATTACTACAACCAGACAGCTCTAGGTATATGCATGCATAATTTCACCTTCTTTTACACGTGTACTTTTTTGACAGGGAGGAAACGGACGTAAAAAACTGCTTGCATGTTTGATGATGTGTACATTATGTGTATGCGTATATGCATAGTGGGCTGCATGCCTTATCAAAAGTACAATAATAATGTTGACTACGTGAAGGAATACGTTTCATAAAACGCTTCCTGCGTTTCCCCACATAAAATTAGATTATAAAGTAGCCATGCTCATAACGTGGCAGATAAATATGTATGTGGCAGCAGCAGCAGAAAAAAAATGTCGTACAATAAATATGTCAAAGTCACTTTTTTTGCTGAATGCGCTCTTTTTTAAAAGGGTGACATTTTTCCTCTATTGTACAGGAAATTAAATTCTCGTCAGGGTAGAAAATGCACTTTGTATGATAATAATAGTAATGCTGAACTCCCACACTTTTTTCTCATTATTATTGTATTTGTCATCCACCTTCTTTCCTCTAATTTTCCTGGAAATACACTCTCTTCTGGAAGAAGAAATACCTGCTCTCTTCCCAGCTTCTTCTTCTCCAGCAGAAGATTAGCAGCATTGTTGAGTGAAATCCAGCATGAAATCCGGGGTAAAGCCGTCTCTTCGGCATTCTATTTTCTATTGCCCCATGTAGCCATCATACCACCACAGTGCTAATTTTCTTGACTCCCTTATCTGGGCTCCTTCTTCCTCTCTCTCTCTCTCATCTTCCCCCTTATTCTTCTTCTTCCTCCCTACTTCTCTGATGCTGTTGGACTCGTGGTTGAGGAGGACTCCGGAAACGTGCCAAGAATATGATTGCACTTTCTTTTGTTATTTTGACCCACTATAAACTTTGCTGGCTATATTTTATAATCATGGTATCATCCATTTACTTAAAGTTACTCCACAAAAGAGTTTCTCGTACGTAAATAGTAAACAATTGCCAACTGCTGCTGCTGCTGCTCTTTGCATACAACATGTAAAGCAAAGGGAAGCTCTGTCTTGCTTGTTTGTTTACTTGTCATTTTCTGCTTGCAAAGGCTTTACACGAGAAAACAGGAGAGCGGGAGCAGCAGCAGTCGAGAAATATAGGTGGGTTGTCAAGTCAGTGGAAATATCCAACTCAATAATTCATGATGATCCTCCTTCCATATTATCCTTGGCGACGTACGTGCTGTTGCTGCTGCTGCCCTTGCCACCATTTGACAGAGAGTAAATAAAAGCAGGCAGGTATGGTTTTATCTTATCCCTCTCTAATTAACATGACAGTATAAATAAGTACATCATGAACTGGTAGTGGCAGCATCAATATAAGCAGACACACATTCCACACATCCACTCCCATTTACTAAATTCTGCCCAGTGCTTTCTCTCCTCGACACGACAACAGCAATAATAATCGTCTGTTGGGTAGCTACTTAAAGTCAGTGACAGTGACAACCAGTCACTATTCCTCCACAACAACATCACATTCAATTTATTCACTTGCTTTTTATGATTACTCTTCAAAAATCCTACCATTTTAGCTACCTTGATATAAAATAAACCTTGTTCACCTGTCTTCTCCAGACTAAACCGCCACTACCACCCTTTCACCAAAGAATGTTCCCACGATTCTCACCGGCTTCTCTTTTCATAAATTTCACCATCTCAACTTGCATGGGCAATAATTCCTTTTTGAATGCTACCAGTTACTAAAAACTGTGGGAAAACGGCAAGTAAATGCGGTTAGTTTTCAAATGTCTTGGCCTTGTTTCCCTTTTCTCTAAAAAAAGTATTATCAGTATTCCGCTTTAGTAGAGCAGCAGCAGCAGGTAGGAAAGAAAGAAAGCGCAACGTGATGCTACCAATCTCCACTTTTTCATATCAGCTCGCCAGAATAAAAATGAATAAATCTTGCCCCTGGTTTCTTTCCATGCATTTGTTATTATTACTATTATTATCGATGGACGATCATGTGAAATAATAATTGCACATGACAATCGTAAGTTTAGTGTGTCGTTAATACAAATAAACATGATATATTGTGTGGGGGAATGCTGGTGGCCGTGGCGGCAAATAGTACATGGCTTATTTGTCCATAAAAGCGGTAACACGGCATTACACACAGGTAGAACCCACATACACAAAAAATGAAATGATCAGGTAAATTTCTTAGGTGACAGTTGCCTTTGCTTTATATTGAAAGTTATTTCAGAAGAAATGAGCAAATCCAGATTGAAGTCTATTCAACCAGATGGCTGAGCTGAATTCAACTGCCATCTAAAAAGATTCCCTTGTCGGGGGGTTCCACAGTATTATTTTTTTCTTGCCCAGCAGGAGGAGTAGTGGAAGGAGCATTGTTTGGATGTGCTTTGGTTCACTTTAGCTATACATTCTTTTTTACCGTGATTAAATCCTCATCTAACAGGATCTGTGGCGCGGATCTATTCGACATTGATTTGTGTCCGAGATTAATGTTTTGGGTCATAAGAAAAAACTCGTGGGAATAACCTCTAACAGCGTTCCACTGCTTGCTTGGGTTTTTTCAGTTTAGATCTTCCTCGCAGTACATATTATTATTATTATTATATGGCCGATTTTTTCTGTTTTACTCTTTTCCTCTGCTAAACAGTGACGGACGACCTGGCGTGATCATATACGGCGCTCGGATTCTAAAAACCAGACTGTGTACACGTATCATGGTATTTTTATCGAGAGGAAACATCTTTGTTTTCTCTCACCATTTACTAGTTACAGGAGGCTACTATCACCAAAACCATTACATTACACCACGCAAATCCTTTTTGTCAACATCTTTCAAGTTACAGTTTTTTTGGAAAAAGTGTAAGTTGCACTGTTGCTACGATTGAAAGGGAAAAAAGAAAAAAATGTTTTGCGCTGCTAACAGAAGCACGCTCAATGAGCGTCGCTCATGAATCCCTTTCTGCTGAAGCAAGTTTTATCAACTTATAACACGAGTGTAGTGAAAATAAAGGAGTGATTGGAACTGGACCTTCCAGTTTCAAATGCAGGAATCGTCTTGAGGCATGCACATTGCTAGAGATAAAAAAGAAACTAAAAATGTGACTTGTAAATAAAGAAACAAAAAGTGCGAGCAAAAACAATACTTTTTCTGTGTCAATTTTTTTCTCCTGTAAAACAAATAATATTATCGCAGATGCTGCTGCTGTTTGACAAAGTACTTATCTTGATGCGCTCACTCGTATTTTTGTTTAAACAAGATGTGTTGGTTGGTGATTGTAAACATACGACACTATTTCATGTTTGACTACTTGTTAGATGACAACAACGATAGCAACAGCATCAAGAAGAAAACATTTCCCAGTGCTGGTCAAGACAATAAAAAATACCCATAAAATGAACGTACCAACTTGTGTGCACATACATACGAGGAGAGAGCACGTAATTTTATGACCATTTATAAATATTTGCTTGTTGTCTTTTATGGTCAATTTGATGTACAGTGTTTACAAAATGGGTTATGTGGTGCTCTTGCTCTCAAAACAAACAATGACAGCAGTAATGATATATTATTGAGCCGGAAACAAACGCAACAATTTAAACATTTATAAAAGATAACAGTTGAAAATCGCCATATATTGTATTTGCTACTTGCACACACTTTAAAAACAGCAGCAAGTACTAATTGTAGTGGAAATTACCAAAAAATAAATCTGTACTCGCTTAAAGTGCTATACAAACAATTGCAATTGTTTACCACACTTGGCACGTTTTTATACAATCCTCCTTCTTCTCCTCAAAAACAACAAAAAAAACCAGCACACTTTTTTGGTATTATTTAATACTTTATTTGTACGTGAAGAAGGGCAAAAAAGAAAACATTCTCTCAAGTGCATAAAAAGAGTCTTGAAAATGTCACTGGAGAGTTTTCTAGAGAGGTCATTACTTGACAAAATCACAGCTAAAAATAAACACACATTTTTCATTTATTTATACAAAAGTGCATTTATATCTGCTGTAGTAGTAAACAGTGCAGCTCAACTTTACGTACTTTCGGCATTAGCAGCAGCAAGATGATGACGATGTTTGATTTAAGTGATAAGTACAGGACGTACTTAATAGATGTCCTATCTACTTTACTCTCTATCAGCGTCACCCTCTTCTCTCCATTCATTTCCTGGAAAACTTTTCTTCTTCTTTAAGACAACTTGTATTGCCCCGTTGTTCTCATCAGCATCAATAATATCATGATCGTCATCATCATCTTTTGCAGGAACATAAGTTTATTTTTTATATGATATATTACATTTTCCTCTTACATCAGCAGCAGCACGTAGCACGCAGCAATAATTCAAGTGACGCTGGAGAGAGAGAGAGAATAAGAGGCGATATTTCATCACTTGAGATGTGATCTCAGCCTCTCTCTCTGTCGCTTTCACGCCATTCAAAAAGTGAGAGTGAGAACGAAAGATCAAATGTCTCTGACACTGTCAATGAAAAGAGTTATTTAAGAAAGTTGTGATATCATCGTCATCATCATCATCCAAATCGTTTTCTTTTCTTGTTGTTATTTTGAGCAGCATGCAGACTATATCGTGCAAGCTGTGAGTATAAACACTAAAAGCAGCAGTAGTATGACGTGCAAGTTGGTTTAAAAGAGAGAAGAAGAGATATGATTTAATACTGAAATAATAACTGCTATACGGAGAAGATGAAGACGACGGGAAAAAGTAAAGCACGAGTTTTTTTTACTTTGGGTGAGGAACAAAAGAGCACAAGGTATGTATGAGGAGGAGAGGAGAACAAGTGAATGTTATTTTGGAGGAGAATCAAGAGGGAGTCCCTGGAAACACTAGTAAACTTTGCACATTCTTATTTTATCTCCTTTTTTTCATTCGTGCAAAAGCAGCAGCAGCGGCAGTGCAAGTGGCATCAGTAGTGGCCTCCTGTTCATCTTTCTACTTTTTCTTGTGTTTTTCACAACAACAAGCTTAGACTTTTCTTACTTTAGCACACTTTTACTCCTCCGGCTTAAAGAGGAAGGGAAAACAGGAGGGAAA
>JAANSP010002770.1:0-12270 GCA_036850745.1 Homidia socia | reverse complement strand
ACCCCCACCAAACATTCTCCTCACGCCAAAACTGGGTGGAAGATCGAATCGGGAAGTAGAGGTGGGTATTAACGGAGCACTACTGGAACACGAGCTGATGCTCGGTCTAGGACTAGGCTCATACGCCGGAGGTGGATCCTCTCCTGACGTTCCACAAGAGATGGAGTTATTCCTGCTGAGATATTGATGATGAAGGTGGGGTTGTATGAGATGATGTTGTGGAGTGGGAGTGGGTGCCACACTATGTCCAATTAAACTATCGGTATCTTGATGATCCAGCAGCAGCGCTCGGGATAAATCTTGATGGTGGTGATGAAGGGAATGATGATTATCATGTGAGGGCTGGCAAGTGGGGGACGGGCTAAACTGAGAAATGTACATGGAATTCCCTCCACCATCTCCTGCTGTAGCAGCGTCCATTATCACTCCAGACGGAAGAACAATGGAACTGCCTTGATGGTGACAGGGCGGCGGGGTGGGTGCGCCGAAAAATTCGGATGGTCGCAGCTTGACCGCTTCATCATACGGAGGTGGAAATGCATCTTCGCCCGCTACAATCTGTTCGTAATCTGGGGGTTTTGTTGGTCTGTACTCTTCTTGGAGATTGGGCACGTACATGGGTACTGCCACGTTGATTACATGCACGTCACCATTTGGCCGCTCCTCCTAAGAAATTCACAAAAAAAAACGTTTTGTAAAAGTTTCTTTAAAAATTAAAAAATATAGGATTTTTTTGCAAAATATAAAAATTTGGGGAAGAAAGGGTTTCAATTTTTCGTCGTGTCCGGCGGCGACGAGCGGCCAGGGCATTTTTGGGATTTACTTCTAGATTGGTGACATGATGACCTGACACAGAGATCGGTTTTGAGAGCCATCGACACATTGCCAAACACACACAAAATGAGCCGGTTAGCACACAAGCTACTCCCAAGTATCGAAGGGGGTCAATATAGTTTGTTCCCTGGTTTGGGGAAGAAAGGGTTTCAATTTTTCGTCGTGTCCGGCGGCGACGTGCGGCCAGGGCATTTTTGGGATTTACTTCGAGATTGGTGACATGATGACCTGACACAGAGATCGGTTTTGAGAGCCATCGACACATTGCCAAGCACACACAAAATGAGCCGGTTAGCACACAAGCTACTCCCAAGTATCGAAGGGGGTCGATATAGTTGGTTCCCTGGAAAAATGCATGAAGCATCAAGACAAGCACAAAATATTATTATCCATCTACTTTTTTCCCAAAAGTAAAAAAAAACTTGAAAAAAGTAGCAAAAAAAATCAAACCTGCGCAAACCCAAGCCAGTTGAGTGTCGCCCCAACGCACACAAGCCCAATCCCGTATCGATAAGTTCTCTGCGTTCTCCTCTCAATACTATCTAGCAGACTAGCTGTGGAGGGATGTCGATGCAGGTTCCTTTCTCCCATTTCAGAGGATATTGCTATCGATAAGTTCTCTGCGTTCTCCTCTCAATACTATCTAGCAGACTAGCTGTGGAGGGATGTCGATGCAGGTTCCTTTCTCCCATTTCAGAGGAAATTGCTAGGGAGTAGTCTGAAGAGGTGGGAGTATTGTTACTACTGCTTTCCCCACTTATTCCACCCCCAGAACTGGAAGAATACTGCTCATTCTCCTCTCTCGATGACTCACTTCCGGAACGAGAGAGGCGGTGTGGGTGGTGATGCCGGTGAATATAGTTGCCATTATGATTATTCGAATGGCCTTGGCCATGAACATTTGAAGAATGCGAATGGCAATGTCCCACAATCATTTTTGTATCACAAAATGAATTATTACACTCAAGATAAATGACAAACTGCAATTCACCCCAAAATCCAGATCAGTTCCTGAAAAGTAAAAAAAAAGAAAATCAGCATTTTATTTTAATGGGGGCAAAATGAGAGTATAAATTTACGTATAAATAGAACTTGAATTATTATTGGGATCACACGCGCCAGGTGAAATTGCAAAAGAAACCGCAAGGCAAACAATGAGAGAAAGAAAATGTGGCAACTTTTTCTGCTCACAAGACTGCCAACCGGATTATTATCTTATTTAACAGTTATACTCCCATCGCTGTATCGCAAGGATAACCAAAGATGGTGGTGATGCTGGTAGTGGTGGTATGCCTTATACATAATTATTATTATTATCATTAGAGCAGCACAGCCATATACTACAAAAAATTCCACACATTTTCAATTTGCTCACAGCCACACATTCAACATTTTCATCATCAACCTTGCATCTTTTGTATGATATGATACAAATGAAAAACATGAAAAGGAACAATAAGGAATAAATAAAAAAAGAGACGACACGACAATAGAAATAATAATAACAAGCGAAAAAAATGCGACTAGACGAAGAAGAAGAATAAGGAATAGGAACATTTCATCTTTCAATTTTAAATATGAAATCGCACATGTTGAGAGCTTTTATCATTATTTATTTAGTATGATGAGGCATGNTTTCATCTTTCAATTTTAAATATGAAAACGCACATGTTGAGAGCTTTTATCATTATTTATTTAGTATGATGAGGCATGTATATGAGGAGGAGGAGGATGAAGAGCAGCGTCAAGCTCTCAAGAAGATGCCATACCTAACCACCACAACAGCTCAGCAGTGTACACAGAATGACGATGATGACGCGGACGACTGAGAAGACAGGAAAAACTCTTACTTTTCAGGACCTAGAAATCCACTAAACCCAAAAGAAACCGTGTAATTAGGTCACTCTCGTCGATCCATCATGCTCATCATTTTTGTTGAAGCAGCGCAATGTAAAAAAATGTTTCGCTTAAGCGTAGGCTGCTGCTGCTGCTGCTGCTCACAGCGTGCAGTATAACAAGAACATATCCCTTTTTAAAGTGACAATGCAAAAAGTGGTTGTGTGGTTGGTACAATAGCAGCGGCATATTGTGTCGTGTCCTTTACAAGTGTTTGCACATACTTATTGTTGTGCCATTGTGTAAACGCCAGCCAAGCCAAGCCACCAAGAAAACAACTGTTAGCCTTTTCTTGACGATGATTTTCAAATGCAAAGCTTGACTAATAAAAATGGTAATAGTAAGGTACCTACTGCACATGCATGCTTGAGAATAAAATGTGAGGGGAAGAAGGGTTGCTTGCAATGCAATAAGATCACACAAGATGCAATCTCGTAACAAAAAAAATACATTTGCACTTGCAATATTTCTATCTTCAAGTCTTTAAAGTTTCTCAATATTATTTTGCCAGGCCTTTTTTTGCATGCCTAGCGTTACATGTGACAAATGTATAAAATTATTCCTTTGGCTTTTTTTCTTTGGGGTAGCGTGTGACTGCAGTTGTTACAACAAATGAAAATAGTTAACAAAGAGATGTGTGTGTGCGTGTCTTTTTCTTATCAAAAAATGGGCTCTGTTATGTGAGGTCTGGTATTAGTCCAACCCACCACCAGCAACAAAAACACTGTCGCTGCTACTTTGTTTGTCGTTTCATTTTTTCCCTTGCTTCTTTAATATGCACATTGTAATGTCAGCGTTTGTAAAGTGAGAAGGAGGATAACTCTTGAAGGAGTGAAAATTGAGAATCAGGTATTTCAGTTTTACTGTTGTTGTTATTGTCTTGTCAGTCTGCTTATAAATATTAAAGAGATGACAGGATAAAATGGTAGAGAGCTTTGCTCAACTTGAGAAACTTTGTTGCTTACATGTATTCTATCTGTGGATGTGTCGTAAGGATTTGGTCTTAAATATGCGGTATAACATTTACATTTATAATAAAACTAACCAAACCAATAAGAGCCTTATCCTTATCAACATCATCATCACACGTCACTAATAATAACATGGATTAATAGGTACACCTTTTTTTCAAATAAAAATAATCATCTTCAAGACCAGATTGGAGGATCAGGTTTACAAAAAGATTAAAACCGATAAAAAATTAATTCACTCTTTTTGAAACACTTTTCATTTACAAAATAAAAATTGCTCGCAAAAAGTCACAGTTCTCTCCTCATTTCAGCTCTGAGCTCACAGCAACTTGAAAAATAGAGCACACACTCAGCGATTAGCACCATGCAATTCAGTGAAATAATCCGCATGCAGCTTCAACCTACAATGCAAAATGCATGCAGCGGCACATTGTTGCAGAATATCTTTTTGCTTTGCTTTGCAAAATTTCGCGTGAGAAAAAAGACATGATTTTTGCACGTTACTAAACGCGTGGCTCTTTTATTTATTAAATGCTCTCAACAGCCTGTTGGTTTGGTCGGTGTAATAATTTGATTTGGGCATATTTCTATCTTGACCTAAAAATACTGAATGAAATTAAAAGCTGCTTTGCTGACTCTGAAAATACATTAGGATTCCCTTTTTGCATTTTGTGCTGACACTGCAATTCAAACAATTAAACTTCCTCTCTATAATATGCAAATATGTAGGCAGGTTTACTAGATCAGTGAAACTGCTTTTGCGAAAAAAATGGTATCATCAACAGAGAAAAATAAATCAAGTAAAGTGATGCAAAAGACGTGTCACTCTGTACAGCACGTACAACGCGACATGCCATCCATCCTTTATCAAGTAGCCTAACAAGGTATTAATTATTATCGACAGAGATAAGCACTTTTCAGTCTAGTCTTCAAGTACTACACAAAGCCGTTCTTGTGACGGGGTTAATGGTGTACCGACAACGAAGAAGAAAAAAAGAGGATGGCGATGATGACGATGACAAGAAAAACTACCTTCAGTTTCATTTGACCTACATTTTCTTCAAAACTCACATGCATGCCATTTTCAAGAAATATCAAAGATGATGAAAGGAATTTACATTTAACACTCAACTCGATTTATGCACTTTTTGAAAAAATGTTTTCAGAAAAAGCGAATTTTAATTGGGAACGAAGAATATTTTTGAAAACAAACTTGTAATGATTTTTTTCCTTTAAAAAAGAAGGAAAAATTGAATCAATTTTAACTAGGGCAGCATTACTACAAATTTCACCTCGACAAGTTTTCCGTGTTTACGGCTCTCTCTCTATGAAACCAAAACTTTACGCTAATTCATTTCTCTTTTTACACTTTTATCACATTTCAGTTGTTGAGATCCCGGAAATTAAACAAAGAACAAAAAAATTATTGGTCCAATTTTTGAAGCACTCAAAATAACTGGGATTTCAAAGGAATTTTCCAGTCAATCATGCAACACTGTCCACTTTACACTTTTATCACATTTCAGTTGTTGAGATCCCGGAAATTAAACAAAGAACAAAAAAAATATTGGTCCAATTTTTGAAGCACTCAAAATAACTGGGATTTCAAAGGAATTTTCCAGTCAATCATGCAACACTGTCCACTTGTCTTCTGTCCAGGCAAATAAATATTAAAAATAAAATTACACTTCACTGACAAACAAACAAAATCCCATATGCGATCAGTCCCACTGCCCAGCTAAAACTGATGACGATATTGGTGATGATCAGTTTTGTATAAATGCTTTGCAGTTTAGGTATTATTGTTCTTCGTCTTGAATGGCATATCGCAATAGCAGCAGTGTAAAGGTGAACACCAAGTGATGATGAGGATTCTCTCTTGTCTCCCTGCTTGCAAAAAGAAATACTTGTGAAAAACGTGCCGATGCTTGCATATTTTTTACTTTTGGTTTTTTTCGCAATATATCGCCGTGCACTCAAGAAACTCTTAAAGAAGTTTTAAGTAGCCGTGTGAAGATAATGATGTGATGGTACTGCTGCTGGGGACAAAGCATTAATAATAATAAAATGTGTATCACAGCAAATTGGTTCGATATGAGGAGAACGACGAGAGAAGAGGCAAACAGCAAGCCACACAGTTTAGTCGTTTGTTGAAAAAAAGATGATAAGGTTTCGCTTCTCTTTTTCCTTCTTTGTCATCAACAAGATGGACAGACAGGCAGAGTATGGCACCACCTCCGCATCTTTTCCTGTGGATTTTCATTAATGCGACTTCAACTTGTTTTTATATTTTGCAGCATGCAACAATGTTTTGTGTCGCACTGTTGCTTGCTGCTGCACATTTTCTTCTTTTTCTTGTATTGTCAATGATGATGAAAATGCATATTGGCTTTACTTTATCCTGGTTATAGTTCACAAAAGAGCATCAACAATATGGCTATAGGACAACAATGCACGCACACAACAAACAACAAATAAACAAAAAAACGTAAGCACCAAAAACAAGTAAGTGTTTAATAATAATAACAAGCAGTGACACTAAACAAGATACTTTTATTCCTTAAAAATATTTTCTTCAGCAGGAAGATGATGTTGATGATTAAGCTGGCTTGCTGGCTTGAATGACGAGTTGAGGATGAGACTCATCCGATGAGCAATGACAAGTTTATTTCACTTAGATTGTAATAATAATGAATGATGATTCTTCTTTGTTTATTGTTACCCACGCGTCAGTGTAATTTAAAAAGCAAGTTTTAGTTTCTTTTCGCACTTTTGTTGTTACTTGTTTGTTTCTGTACGGGCGATTGCCTGATTTTGCACAAAGATTAAAAGTGGTTTTAAAAATAACTCCATGGGTGAGAAACGAGAAAAGATTTGGTACTGAGAACAAAATAATAATAATGTTGAATGTCTGTAGTAAAAGATTTGGTGCTGAGAACAAAATAATAATAATGTTGAATGTCTGTAGTAGCAAAAGGCGTTAACATTGAAAATTGTATGTACCAACGGCCATCCACCAACACAGAATATTTTTTTCGTTTCTCTAGTTTTAAAACCAATCCATTACATTATGTTACTACGATGCCACCAGTGACGGAAAATGAGTGCGCAAGCATGGGGAAATTTCAACATAACCACAAGACTGCAAATAATTTGTTTCTTTATGGAGCATTTATGGGGAAATGCAAATTTTGTTTGTGGCTAAATTGATCGCTTTAAAATTTTATTTTCAAGCAAAAAAACGTGATGAGCATGCAAATTGCTTTATAGTAAAATTGCGCGTATTTTACAAGTAGTATTCTAATTCTTACCTTATTTTAAGTTATCACCTGACGGTTGCTGTCCAGAAAAGCGAGAGTTTGTGTTAACCAGCAAATTAGTATATTTATTGCAGCAATAACAGCGTGCAGAAAAGTTGAAACTATTTGGAAATGCAACAATTATGATATAAATTGCAGGTGATTATTAGAAATCCATTTACTACGTCTTTTAATTTTATTTTCATGATGTACATGCAAATTGCTTTATAGTAAAATTGCGCGTATATTACTAGTAGTATTTTTCTTACCTTATTTTTTAAGTTATCACCTGACGGTTGCAGTCCAGAAAAGCGAGAGATCGTGTTAACCAGCTATTTTTTTGTATTTATTGCAGCAATAACTACGTGCAGAAAAGTTGAAAATATTTGGAAATGCAACAATTATGATATAGATTGCAGGTGATTATTAGAAATCCATTTACTACGTCTTTGGAACTTTTTGCGTATTTGCAGCCAGAGACCACTTAGCTAGCTGAGCTCTCTTGTTCACGGAAACAGTTAGTAATGTGGCAAGAAATTGAATAATGTTGGGTGCTTATATGAGCGAGGACCAAGAAGTCGGAGAATAGTATATATCGGGGCAAGATGAGAATGTGTATTTTTTAACATTACAAACTACACTGCCTTTTGTATGGCCTGCCTGCGCGCTTCTGTTGTTGTTAAAGCAGAAAAAATCATGACAGTTTGATACTGACATTTCGTTACGATGATCTAACCGATGCTTGTACACGCCTAATCCAATTAACTATAGAGCTGATGTAAACATGCCATATTACTTTTTAAAGAAGTTGTATAAGCGAGTACTGGGCAGAACAAGTTCACCCCTCAAGTCTGTATCCTCCTCCGAAAATTCGGCAGTTCCAAAATGTTGCACAATATTTTTAGTAATCATGATAAAATACCATTATATGCGTCACGCAGGAATATTGGTATTGCCCTCCTTTCCTTTCGTCTTCCTTCTTCCTTGCATTTAGAAGCAGAGCATTTAATACGTGCACTGCACACAGGGTACTACTCTTTACAATCGACAAAGAAAAAGGTACAAGTAGACATGATATCTATCTATCCATCTTTCCCTACTTATTTTTGTGCAATAGACAAAATGGGAAAAGACAAGGTCAACGAGATTTACATGTAGGATTTTGTACAAACAAATTTGACTACCAAAAATAAGTAGACATAATAGATATCCATCCCTACTTATTTTTGTGCAATAGACAAAATGGGAAAAGACAAGGTCAACGAGATTTACATGTAGGATTTTGTACAAACGACTACCAAAAAACTTGGGTCCCTCAACCCAAGCGGTTGACTGAAATATATTTTGGACTCTGCTGCTGCTGCGTCGTGCAAAAAAAGTCTTCATTTTTGGGTAGATGATTATTATGTATATGGCCAAGTGCAACAATAAATAAAATCTCACAGGCGAAATGACAATAGTCAATATCCTTTGGCCGCCTTGACCAGAGAAGAGGATAATCACAAGAGACCAGACCACACGACCAAGGAAGCAAGATAAAATAAATGAATGCGTATTATTATTACCGTTACTTATTATTATAATGATGATGCAGGATCCCTGTAGTTTTTAATCTTTTTCTACATCACCCACAATATTTAATTGTGCAAATAAATACATCTTTTACAAATTACTCTGTTTGTGTATTTCTGTGTGATTCACCGCTGACTATAGCCATTCTGCAATTTGTGGATTTTTCACAGAAAAAAATCAACAGAAAATTGCTGTAATGATGATATATTCATTCATGCTATTTATTTGGTGGATTTAATGGTGATTTGATGACGTGTCGGTGTCACGCTCCTCTTTAATTAAATGTACGAGTTGGAGGAAGAAGACACACATGCATAGAGATATTCAGGTACACTTTTTTTAAAGATCGAGTTAATTTGTCATTTGTATTATCGGGAGATCGGAAGGCAGTTGAATTTGTTGAATTCAACTTGAGCACAGAATGATATGATGATGATAGGAAAGGGATTGAAAGTAAATAAATTAAGATGGAAAAATGTTTTAGAAGAGCAGCGTTGAATTTTGCGTTGGTTAGGAAGTGTCAACAAGTTTTGCTTTTAATAGAGTTTATTTATTGGATTGAATTTTTTGGGGTGCAGTATTGAATTGAAGCTTGTTTTGCTCTTGCCAAAAGAGCTAACCACCCATACTCATAGATCACTTTTTGTTGAAAATTTTTTGTTGATAAGGAAGTGGTGATGATGATGATGAAGCATTATACAGTAGTAGGCCACATCATGTAATTCCATGTAAATAGGAAGTTTAACAATGACCCATTTAAAATTCTCGTGCATTTTTGACTCGTATGTCTGCTGCTGCAGCAGCAGCAAGCAACTAGGAGGAGGAAAAGGGAAAAGAAAGGAGGAAAGGCGACAAAAGCAGTAGATGTCAAGGTTGACCACAAAGCAGCGTGGCAACTGCTCCTCCACTACTGCAGCCCTGTACTGCTGCTACAGCGAATGAGCGATGATGATGATAACGCTCAGAATTGACTAGTTCAAACTATTGTAATGAGTCAAGGGACCATTGAAGGAGGAAGTCAAGGGTTTTGCTTTTGCTGCTGTGGGATTGTCGCATGGTAAATTCAAACAAAAAACGCCAACTGAGCTAAGGGTATTCGCAATAGCATAAAATGTGTATCAAGATCACATAACAATCATTTGACGAGGAAAAAATTGTATGAGAATTTGGGATGGAAAATGGAAAACGTAGAAAAAGAGCTGCTTACTAGTAGACTAATCTCGTTAGTATTCAATATAAAGGCGTAACTTTTGTTGTTTTTGATAATTTTTGTCTCTTGTTTTGGAGCTAGGGTATTTGCAATCAGCATAAAATGTGTATCAAGATCACATAATAATCATTTGACGAGGAAAAAATTACAGCGAATTTGGGATGGTTAGGAAGAAACATGGAAAACGTAGAAAAAGAGCAGTAGACTAATCTCGTTAGTATTCGATATAAAGGCGTAACTTTTGTTGTTTTTGATAATTTTTGTCTCTTGTTTTGGAACTTGAGCAGGAAAATTGCATTTATTTATTCAGAAATGTAGTAATAATCACTGAATATTTACCTGTTATTATTATCATTCGCATAGATAATATTGAATTTATAAGGTTTCATAAAGGAGAGGACACTGGATGAGGAGAAAGGACAAGAAAAGGATGACGGGAAGCCTTTCAACGGAAAACAAGTTTTTTTCCTTGTTTTATGGAGTATGTACATAAGCAGCTATAGTGGAGAAGAGAGCTCCAAATTGGAGATAAGGAAACCCTAAAAAATCTCTTTTTACACATTTCCCAATTTGAAAAAAACTAAACTATTGTTATATGAGTCATTATGATGTAATGACGTAATAAGACTGGAACACTGAGTTGAGTTATCATTTTTTACTTTGACCACTACCTTGATGACGACTGATGCGTAATCTTCTTGAGAGCTCTAACTAGACCTATGGCGTATGAGAATAAAATAAAATCTTTTCTTCAAGTAAATCGTTTTTACCTAATTTTGGGGTGTTATGTAACAATCATGGCTATTGACATTGAACTCTTGTTTCATAGTTCATACAAATATATCGTCATGCATTATGCCCCAACAAAGTATATTCACTTTGAAAATGCTCACAGCATTTCTATTTTTTCGATTCGGGTATTCCAGCTTGAATTGGTCATTTATTTATCAACACCACCACCACAAACCTCAATTAACATTTTTGCAAACCTTACAAAGTGGAACAATTAAGATTCAATCACTAGTAATTTTACTTCATGGAAGAACGATATGAGCATAATATAATATGCTCATGATTTTACTTGACGTGGTGAGAAAAAATTTATGCATTTGAAGCCGGTCTACAAAGAACATGATTTTGTTCATTATTATCACTTTTATTCAACTTTTTATTTTTATTTTAGCATTCCATTCATGTAGCCACTAAAATACATGTATTGAATCCTACTCATGCAGACATCATCCAGAATTTCGTTTGCGCACATATTTCCACATTTTTGTTAAATTATTTAAAATAAACTAAATACCATGCAGCACTAAAACTATTCTTAAAATAGTAGTACGCTACACTATCCAGACAGTAGTCTACCTTTACTATCTATTTTTTGCAAAGAAGACTTGAAGATAGTCACAACTTACTCACAATAGAAAATTTGTACCATTCTAAGAGAAGATCATCAAAATGTAATAAAATATATGTTTATTGTGAGTCTTTACAGCGGATATTTTTAGAAATGGATGTGTGTGTGTGTGTTTAATATCAGTTCCTTTTCTAGCGATGATAACGTGTAGAGGATTATTAAAGGTGACTACTTATTTTTTTAACTTGCTTTGGCTACTACAAAAATATTCATTACTCATTGATGATTTATTCAACGGGTTTTCCGGTTAGTTTTTAAAATATCATGTCGTTAGCTTTCCTATCCCGATACAACTAACTGACGGAATTCGAATTTTGCTCAACTGCAAGCGTAAAAAACTATCTGCCGGTGTCTCTATACTTGAATCCCATGTGCTGCAGCTACACTACATTATTATTACTGTCCTAAAGTTACATAAAACCGATTCATTGAACCTAATCCGTCTCAAATATCACATTTTAATGTTATTGTTATTGATTTAGCTTTTTGTCCTCGCTGACCATCTTGTCTGGGTCGGTTTTATCACAAAGACTCATGTCAAAAAATGTCAATAGTCAATGCTTGTTCTAAATTTTTCATTTACAAGGAATCTATCACTGGCTTGATTTGCAGCCATGCCTTGTTAGCTTGCCGTCGGGTAAAATCGTGTTCCCAAAATGATGAAAATACAAACGTGGCTCGTTTAACGCGTTCGTGATTGCTCACTTGTGAGTGTACACGACGTTCTGCATCTTCCTTTGGTATGTTATCTCTTTCTTGTACTCTTCGAATTGCCTAAAATGAAAAATGAAATTAGAATTTTGGAAACATTTTTTATTGTAAGAATTTTTTCTTCAGAAATGCATTTGTTCTTACTTCTTCTTTTGGAATGATAACAACCCAAACATCGTGACACAACTCATCCCATTTGGCCTCTAGCAAAATAGCTGCGTCCAGCACAATCGCCTTTGCACCCTGATCGGTATGATGCTGAATTTGTTCCAAAATGAGCCTTCTTATTTCCGGCCAGACAATCCCATTAAGTTTGGCGAGTTCTGCCGGACTGGCAAAAACTTTTGCTCCAAGAGC
>JAANSP010002769.1:0-12274 GCA_036850745.1 Homidia socia | reverse complement strand
ACTTTTAGGCCCTTCTTCCTCAATTCACCTTCGACCATTTCCCCATATTGCCTGAATTTAAATAGAAGAAAAACTTTTAGAAATTGTGCATGGCTTATGATTTCCTGACAATGATACTTGTTACTGTAATATTGTAAACACTAACTGCTGTGATTTGCTAAGAACAACAATTTCACAGTCATTTGCAAAGGCAGGCTTTTCTCCACCAGCTGACGCTTGAGGAACATCCGAGTTTGAGCTGCTTTCAAAACCAGAAGCAGATCCGGGTTCCAGGTCAACTACTCCACCTCTCGGAGGATATTCTGGTCCTGGTCGTTGCGCTGGGGAAACCGCAGGAGGTATAGCTCCACCATGTCCTGCGACACCATATCCTCTTCCAAAGCTTCCTCCACGCTGTCCAGGGTCATTATCTAGGAATGCAGCAGGCGCGCTAAGGGAAACACATAAACGACAGATTTATAAATAAAGCCTACAATATGAATACCCCTCTACTCCTCTACCTATAAAAAAACTATGACACATACCCTCTCATAGGTGGAGGGTTAGATTCATAATCTGATTGAGACATATATCCACCCTGGCCTGGTGGTAAGTTTTGGCGAATTGGATGACCTCCACCTTGTTGAGGATAATAAGGATTTCCACTGGGTTGTGCTTGTCCATAACCCCTTCCCATTGGAGGTCCCCTGCTGTAAGACATTTTTACTTTACTTCCTTAAAAGATAAAATGAAACAAAAAATTCACATTTGTAATAAGTCAAATTATTCGACTATCCTCTTCAAAAATTGCATGAATATTTAAGAAATATGATATTAATGTAAAAGACATGACACATACAAGTAAGAACAATGGTGAACTACTCCAAAACTGTTAAGACTGTGAAATCATCAACAAATGTATAACTGTGATTGCAACTAGCCTAGACTAGAAAGTAAAACAACTATTTTAACTACAACTGATCCTATTCTACTGGTGCTACTAGTCTCATTCCCTGACTCCTAACAGTTAAAACCTTTACATTTTAGTAAAACCGTTAAAACCTTTTATTACATACGTCTTTTCTCGTTAGTTATTTATTTTCATTCCAACAATACGGCTAAATGGTCCACCCGTCCACCTACTCAATTGTGGAAATTGACAAGAATCGAATCGAACAATTTCATCAAACTGCCAGCTAATCTTGCATTTTCATTACCGTGTTGTGCCGTGTGTGTTTTGATTTTTGTTTTGTTTACCTTTTTTCCCAGCAGTATCGGTGTTTACTTTTTTTACTATATTGTATGTTTTTTACATAACGTACGCTTTTTACAAAAACATCTTTGCTTTTCAAGCTTCCCATTACAAGCTGTAGATGACGCAGCCAACGGACTTGTCCAAGAAAACCAAAAAGGACTAATTTCCCATTCGCTTGACTGGTACATATTTAGAGATCCAAGATCCAATGGTCAATGGTCTAATCTTTAGCATGTCGAAAGTCTTCATTCAAATTAAAAAGTTTACTAAAGTAAATACTAATTGTTGTAAATAAACTAAAAAGAAAAGACGGAGCAAATGATAATATTAATGAGCACATGGAAAATAGTTTGTCATGTTCAATACGTTTATTGGAGTAAAGCTGGATGCTGGATTATACTGGTTTATTTATTTAGCTGAATCTTTGATTTAGCGTAGTTATGTTTGTTTGTAGTTTACAATGCATATTGACTGACGCTCTAAAAATATCATGACTTTGTTTTACTTTGTATTTATATTGACGCTCTAAAAATATCATGACTTTGTTTTACTTCATGCATCATATATTTCCGATCAAATCTCAGGTACTGGCAGCCAAGCTGGCGCTCGGTAAGCATATAAATGCATCGCTGACTGTGACTGTTTAAGTGCATCTATAATGGATCTTTTTTATTAAATCAGTTAATTAAATCATGGATGCCATATTTACTAATCAGTGTTGATCCAGTTAATTCAGTATCAATGTCATATTTTGCATACTTTACATAGTACGTAGCGTGTTTTTGGTTGGGGGAGCAGTTGATGATGAAAATGACAATGACATGAAATGCTTTTACTTTTATTGATCCCTTTTTGTAAATGGAACCATTAGTAGGAAGCGATCATTACGTGTATATGGTTGAGCTGGGTCAGAAAGAACTGCTTGTATTTATGTACGTTCAGTACGCTTCTTGATTCCAGCTTTGTTTCAAAGTCATGCAGGGTTATTTTTATGCAACATGTATTACAGCACGCAACTCAAATATGATAGTTTCGTTACTTAACCATGCTATAAACAACTGCATAAAAATAATTAAATCTAAATATGCATTAGGAGTGGCATGTTTTGGCATTGATGGCAGAAAATAAAATCTGATGATTTTATTGACGTCATAAAACAAATTGTATTTTACTTTAGCACAGAATGAGAAGATTTCATGCTCCTTTTCCTTCCACTTAAACGATATGAGCATCCCTATGAATGATAATAATTCTATGCTTGATGCATTTTTGGCGAAAATAAAAACAATCCTATGGTAGCAGAAATTTATTCAATAGATACTGGGTACATTTAGGTACGCATGTAATGAAACCGCATGATAGATAACCAGTATAAAGTCTTCATAAAGAACGTATAAAAACAGACAACTACTTATCCTATAAATTCATTCAATTCACTGAAAACAACCATCACAATAATTTGATAGTGTTGATGCATAATATTTTAATATAATATTTAAAAGAGTGCACCCACAGCAGTACGGATTATTTTTTGTCGATTTTTATGGTTCGTTCTATAATCTTCACAACGCATTAGCAAGTCAGTTTGAGTCAGTAATAAAATTAAAAATCGACATTGCTATCTGATTAAAAATATTTATATTATACTCTTTCTCTATATCAAAGAACCACAGAATTTTCATATTTTTATAATCACAGGTTTTGATTCAGTAATAAAATTAAAAATCGACATTGCTATCTGATTAAAATATTTATATTATACTCTTTCTCTATATCAAAGTACCATAGAATTTTCATATTTTTATAATCACAGGTTTTTTTAAAAAATCAAATTCAAGTATCAGAAAAGACGCAGAGTTCCGTACACAGAATGGCTACGTCGTCAGCTAGTTTTGGAAATACTAGAAGATTTTATCCCTCGCATGTCATTCTCATCACGATCTTCATCTCCGTTCTACTCTCATCATCACCATCATCATCCTTTGTGAATAATGGAATGAGACAGGATGTGATTACTGCTCTTGAAAATAATAAATCCTTTCCGCCACTTTCTTCTGATAGTGTGTTTGTGCAGGATGAAGCTGGATCTAGTAATGTCCCCATTCGGATTTGCGATTCATCACAGCAGCGGAAATACGCAGATTTGACGACTGTCAACGTGGATCCACCTTGCCTACAAGCATATCAAGGCTACTGTGGAATTCGTCGTAATCAAAATTACACATTGATTATAAAATACTTGCCAAAGGTATTGACCAAAAGCTTGTCCGTGCAAGTGAGCACCATTGACCCTACGTTTGGTTTAGAGACGCCGCTTTGGCCGGTAAGATTTATTACTGATATTTATATTTGGTGGACAAAAGCTTTTTTCAGTATATAGCGATTGGTATTTGCTTTTATTAAATTTGTTTAATGCTTCTGTCAATTTTATAGAAAGTTTTTCATGTACCAAAAAAGCTTATGCATACAAAAGTATAAGTACGGCAAACTCACGATCGCAATAATAGAAATAGCATGCTTGAGCCGGGGAGAATCATTATTATCACAATCAACAAAAAAATACAGCGATGGCTCTTGAATTTGAAATGCCATCTAATATTGATATTGTTACTATTTTCATTTTATTATTTGATTTTGTTAGGAATTCAGTGCGTGTTCACCAGACTTCAATATAACATGCCCCCAAAGCCCAAACGTTCTGGTACAGTCCTTTCTTTATGAACCGGTGCCGAAAGAGATTCCAGCTATGAGAGCCCTTGTTCGGGTAAGATTACTTGGAATAGGTGAAAACAACATCAAAAGAGCTTATATTTGTAGGCAATTCAACATTCAAGTGTACTAAGATTTTTATTCGATCCTGGTTGACGAAAAACTCAGCTTATCCATGGCGCATTAAAATATTGCTTATATGCCTGTGATCCATTTTGAGTGTAAAGTTTTTTTTTCAAAGGGATACTTTTTGCAATATTGTGTCCAATATTCTTTATGAAAAATTTATATAGAGTTTATCCCTTTGTGCCTAATTGCTATTATATTGTATTACATGCTTTATTTATTTAGTATTACACATTTTAATAATGTCCAGTTGAATAAATATTGAAACCAGCAACAAAGATTTATTAATCATGAAAAGATAGTTTTCTTTGATGTGAATGAAGGGGAGAGGTCTTTTAAATAAACATTGTTGATTTTTATATTACAATTTGTGTTTAGTATGCAAAAATCGGATAAAAATTCCCCGAAAATTAGTTTTTTGTGGGTCTACTTCATATTCGATCATACTCCATTTATTCTTGCAATCTAAAGGAAATGAAAAATCTATTTATATTACCTGGCTTCTGAATAAATTCGTACAATGAATGCCTATTTTTATGAATACTAATAAAAATCCGTAGAGAACGGAAAATTGTTTAAACTTATGCATCCGTGCTTTCTCCATGAGCAAATTAATTTATGACTACGTATTATACTAATGGATGAACATCTGTGCAGTTTCAAGGATTCCAAAGGTAACTTATTTTAATTGAAATTGCAAATAAATAGACATGTATGACGTGTATACGCCAATTTCAAAATCGAAATCTCAAAATGGGTATTAAAAAGGAAGTAAGCATCCAAACATATTGAATTTTAGGGTGTGTCTAACGTATAATGTGCGTAGGAAGCTTGTACATTATAAATATGTGAATTTAAACACATCTTTTATTCGGGTACTCATTTTTTGGTACTCATTTGAAAGGAAAATTATTGTAATAGCAATATTCCTGCACTAAAGTTTGTTTGTATTGTAACAAAAGATTTAATCAGACAAATGGAAAATTACGCGAATGCAAGAAGAATTTCGACAAATATATTTGAAGAGCTGTCATTTTTTAAACATAAAAGACGGATGTAAAAGAAACTTTCCTCGTTTCTTATTTCATTGTAAAAAGCAGAGAATTTGGCATTGGTTAGACTTGCCAATTTTTACTCTGTCATATTTGAAAGTACCAAGTCAAAAGAAAAATATTATATTATGAGCAGTATTGGCTTGTACAAATATGGAATTATATTTCATTGCTATATTTCTATTTCGAAAATTAGTATTTTTCTAGCCTTCTTAAAGCCTACTTTGAGATCAGACTCATTTTACATTTTTAATCTCTCATAACGGAACGCTATGCTTCCAGAACATTCCATTTTCAGCGTAAATTGATGTACATACCTACATGAGGGGGTAACGTGCAACTTGACATCACTGTTCCCAATACCAAGCCAAGAAGTGAAATGTTTAGACAAGGCCAAGTGAAAGCTAATCTTTCAGAAGTTGAAGTGTGAGAAATGAAAGAACGGAATTTATTTTCTGGTGCTCATGGGGTTTGGTGGCCAAAGAGTAACATGATTACTACTGAACCGCATGATAAGTCTTCAGTCCCGCGTTAAAGCTAATCTTTCAGAAGTTGAAGTGTGAGAAATGAAAGAACGGAATTTATTTTCTGGTGCTCATGGGGTTTGGTGGCCAAAGAGTACCATGATTACTACTGAACCGCATGATAAGTCTTCAGTCCCGCGTACTGTCGCAGCTTCTGCAACCACTCCCGCTGTATCTACCATTGATTCCAGTGAAAAATTCTTTAAGATTATTTTCGATCTTGAGTACTATGTGGGAGTCATTCTTTACCGCATAAAATACGAGAAATCTTTACACGATTTTATTATCCATAGAAGTAGACTGCAAGGGTACGCTATATGTCATCTATATTGTGCATACAAAATTCAAAAACTTTCCCTTTATCATTGTAATGTCAGTAATGTAGAAATGTAATTTAGAGGAGGAAAATCAGCTTTTTCACAATTCAAGGGTACGCTATATGTCATCTATATTGTGCATACAAAATTCAAAAACTTTCCCTTTATCATTGTAATGTCAGTAATGTAGAAATGTAATTTAGAGGAGGAAAACCAGCTTTTTCACAATAAAAATTTGCTACATCGATTAACATTTTAACTTAAACCGGAGAAAATAGAAGGAATGTTTTCTTATCTTGACTTACTAATTATTAACTATCCTCTTTTACGTAATATAGGTTTACAGAGTTTTCATTCGAGTTGTAGTCATCCTTTCCACAGCCAACCATATCTTGATTCTAAAAATGGACATGGTAGCGAAAGAAGAGTCACGTTTCTTATTACATTCACAGCATGGTTCATTTCTACTTCTCTTAAACCAATGGAGCTGAGAAAATTTGTGGCATTGACTTATAAGGCTTTACCAGGAAATTATCGCAAGGTCCGTCCATCCATATTAACAAAAAATGCTTTTGTATAGCATACTTTTATGTCTGTAAGAAATGAAAATACGTGATAATGAGAAGTTATATGAGTGGTGGCCGAATTTCTTGATTAAAACAATGAAATCTTATAGGGACAGAAATTCTTTGTCATAATATAAGTGTCTCTTGTTGATTGTTACCCTGATATACAAGTATAAGCATGTTCTTTGTTTTAATCACTTTCTACTTTCAGATTGCAAAGATGTTGATTGCAACGTTATGTTTGACCTTCACTGTCGGTGCAATTTTTTTTTGTGGAGAAACATATTGGGATTTTGAATCTTTAATCAAAGCTTACATGAATCGAAGCAAATTTACCTTTCACAATTTGTTTAATGTTCCATTGGGGAATTCAATCGCGACAAGTAAAATTCAAAATCATTCTAGGGAATGTATAGCCAAAAAATAAGCGATTATTTTATCAGTGGGTACTCAACTATTAATGGACTTTTGCCATTATTTCAATCGCGACAAGTAAAATTCAAAATCATTCTAGGGAATGTACAGCCAAAAAAATAAGCGATTATTTTATCAGTGGGTACTCAACTATTAATGGACTTTTGCCATTATGCAAATGCATGGATTCTCTACATGTTCATGATATCGATTACAGTAGTCATTTGGTTGAATATCAAATATGTCAAGGATGAAATAACCAATTCCTATCGTACTAAATTCAATTTCTGTGACCGTCATTTATCACAAATACATTGCGTTAAAAGAAATGACCAGTACTGTCAATTCGATTTTCAGGTTGGTTATACTAGCTTGTGTCTTACGTCTTCACGTCGCTGAAAATAAGTGATGTTACATCTGACACAGACTGGATTCTTCTTACGTTTAATTTGGTCTATTTTTCACATTTTTTATACTAGCTGCAGACTTTTGTGCCAAGGTCAGATTATTGCATACCTGAATTGATTTAGGTCCTTTCCCCTTTTCGGTTATTTTAGGTTGTTGGATTTATGAACGAATGGCTAACTCGTGATGACGTAGTATTATAGGAAGAGGAAGTATTGGTAAACCATGAATTTATTTTTTGTATCTTTATCATTTTTATTTCATGATTGTCAGCATGGTAGAAACTATTAAGCCATTGATAACAATCAACTGTTGGCAGATGAGGATACATGACATATCAACATGACGCTTTTGTAAATATTTAACTAATATGGACACCTGTGTTTTGTCGTTCTGAATATATGCAGCTCTTCTTGGCAGATGAGGATACATGACATATCAACATGACGCTTTTGTAAATATTTAATTAATATGGACACCTGTGTTTTCTCGTTCTGAATATATGCAGCTCTTCACATTGATGACTTTGTTCTTCATTATCATAACTCTCTTCTGACACTCGTATTTCATCTTTAGGATAATACCAACATGAAATGGAACTGTGGACAGTCTTTATAAAAATGACGGATTTGAACTTGTGTATTATCAAACTATCAAAATAGAATGCAAATTACAAATACATATTTACCTACACACAATTAAATGATGAATGCTGAAAGCAAGGAAAACTGACCTATTCCGGCTTATTCTAACAATAAGTTTTATTGAAGTTACTCTACTGAAAACAATTTATTAAACCCCAAATATCGTGATTACAAAGTGATTCCTGTTCTTTGAGTACTGGTATGATGGTGTAACTTGTTTATCTGAACATTTATTCGGTAACTCTTTCTGTTCTGAGTTTATTGCATACACTGGGATTTTTAATGAATGAATCACAAAACAACTTGAAGCTTTCGTCGGAAGTAATAAAGATTGGTATAAATGATAACTTTTTTCATCTTTTGTAAGCTATTAAAATTCTGGACATGCAATCGTCATAAAAAATATGAGGTGTGCGAAAAAATTATTACTCGCTAGCATGCACATGTCCATATTATATTTTTCCCCTTACAATACTTCCAAAATCAAAAGCTAAGTTTGACATTGACTATTACGTTTTGTTGAAATTTGAAGAGTACATCAAGATGCGCTAGTTGTAAGTATAACAATAATTGAATGTTTTGTAAAGTAAGCACGTTTAATAGTTAATTAGCTCAAGTTGGGTTAATATATAAAACACTCTAATAACAGGAGCCCGTAAAATGGTTGCTTTTTCAGTAAGTGCGAATAACCTGAAAGTTTTCGGCTTCGATGTTTGCGTTCGTTTCAAGAGAGCGTTTGAGAATTAATGAAGAAGAGGATATACATACACATACGTGGACATGTATAAAAAGTCTGCTTTTCTTAAAGCTGTTGAAACTTTGAAAAATAATTCCACCAACTTAATTCTTACAGACGTTTGTAGGTAGATGTCAAGATGTCAGATGTAAAACTTAACATATATGCTTTGAACTTCTCTCATAATCTGTTACACGATTTTTTAAAGAAATGTAAAATTGTTAGCCCTACATTAATTACCAATTCAAATCAAATCCTTGTTTTAATTTTAAGCGTCCAAACTCGATAATAGCATTGTTAACGTTTACCACCTAAGCCTGTCATTGAGCACATAAATTATTACCCCTTCATGTTAATATAATATTTGTAATCTTCTGGTCCAGTAGCCACTGGTCGATGCATTTTATTTATTTATCTTGACATGATTCATTTTATGTCTTTATTGAATAATAAAGAAGATCAAATGGCCAAAAAGATTAAACTTTGTCTACATGTTTACAAGCATCAGTCTTTTAATATTTTCAATATCATTCGCACCCATCTTATTTTCAAATATTCCAGAAACCCTTGTTCTATATTTTTTAAATAAGAATTGGACAGTTAGAAATCGATTTTCTGGATATTGATCTGATTTTACTTTCTGCTGGCATAGTTAAACACGTATGTACAATGTCTTAATTTAAGTTTTTGATCACATGGCCAAATGGATTAAACTTTGTCTACATGTTTACAAGCATCAGTCTTTTAATATTTTCAATATCATTCGTACCCATCTTATTTTCAAATATTCCAGAAACCCTTGTTCTATACATATATTTAAATAAGAATTTGACAGTTAGAAATCGATTTTCTGGTATATTGATCTGATTTTACTTTCTGCTGGCATTGTTCAACACGTATGTACAATGTCTTGATTTAAGTTTTAAGTAGGTATAATATTACCCCCAGTCCAAATATACTACATTAAAAACAAATCAAAGTTCACCTTACCCCAGCAGCATCAAGTCTAAATTTCGTAAAAAGCTGTAAAGTGGTAATCAAAAAATGAATCTAGAAAACGCAATTAAGGTTTTATTGTCCGTGTGCGGTGTTCAAAATAAAAAATACTCAAATGTATAATATGTACGTATGTCGTAAATCAATATATTGTTATTACTTGTTCAGCCATATTCCAACAACTTGGTGGCGTTTTCGTCTGAAAACCATAAAAAGTGTCTTGATATTTGTAGGAATAAAACGTAAAGCCATTAGTACCTGCATGTAAAATTGCATTCTGTGTAATAATCAAATGATTGTAAGCTGACATTTGTGCTACTGGTGCAGTACAATGGACAAAAATCCGGTTTTAATTGCAAAATGCTTTCNTGTGCTACTGGTGCAGTACAATGGACAAAAATCCGGTTTTAATTGCAAAATGCTTTCGTGGGATGCATTATTATTATGCGATTTGCCCACCTTGACGCTCATCGCCCACTCACCAGGCATCCTCTAAAATCTTAAAGACACGCATAAACAGAGGATGGCCAAAGTAATTCATTTAATTGAGCTCTTACTGTGAGCAACCTTTTTACGTGCCGGATGTTATTAACCAAACCGACAAGAAAAGTTGATGCTGTGGTATTGAATTGCATCATTGCCATTGCTTATTATCAAAATAGTCATAAAATCCCACACAGCGGCATCAGGCCAACCAAAAACCCCTGTCGTGTCGTGTCAGCAACACTAAAGTGCATACTAATATAATAATTACTACTACTAGCTAGTAAACGTCACTTGTCTAAAAATGAGTATGCCTTTTCCTATATGGGTAACTGTGAAGAAAGCGTGTAAAATTTTGAAAATAGTTATCGTTACTTAAGGAGTATATCCATGTAAAATGTGCGTATTAAGTTCATATAACTTGTAGAAAGGAATTTTTTAAAGAGTTTTTAAATGTTTATTATCGCCACAAAATAAATTTTAAATTATAACACTGCAGTAACAAATATGACTATTTAAGTTCATTCATTATTTTTAAAGGTATGTCATATGACACACTCAAAATTTACAACAGGCTTTTGTGTATAGTCGAAAGACCACGCCTGCTCATATATACATATGCTCTAATAACTTTGAATAGCACAACAACATTGGAAGAGCACAATAAACTTTTACAATCATAATTCTCATAATAATCTGAGTATATCCATGTAAAATGTGCGTATTAAGTTCATATAGCTTGTAGAAAGGAATTTGCTAAAGAGTTTTTAAATGTTTATTATAGCCACAAAATAAATTTTAAAATATAACACTACAGTAATAAATGGCTATTTAAGTTCATTCATTATTTTTAAAGGTATGTCATATGACACACTCAAAATTTACAACAGGCTTTTGTGTATAGTCGAAAGACCACGCCTGCTCATATATATGCTCTAATAACTTTGAATAGCACAACAACATTGGAAGAGCACAATAAACTTTTACAATCATAATTCTCATAATAATCTCACATTACCCAATGTCTATGTGCATCCCTTTCCCCAAAGGAAGGACATACTCGCATTTTTATGCACCATTTTGTGTGCTTTGTGCATTCAATAATAGTGCATTAGTAGTGTTAAAAGTCTTTCAAGATTTTGACTCCTTTACTACTGCTGCTTCTGCTGTGCTGGTTAATAATTTATTCGTCCTAGAGCTCTTCTATACTTACGCCCAATAACGTTTTGCTGTAAAACGAAAAAAGACTACTTTATTTATTCGCTTACTCATTTTACATAAGTAAATTGTATTTTGTAGGCTTATAATTTACACTTGCACTTTTCATTTTGTAAATTTAAAAGACTTGGCAAAAGTGTACATAAATATTGCATTTAAATGCATAATTCACGTTAATTTGATGTTCCCACGATGTCATATTACATAGCATAGCGTATAGTTTAGCATATTGATATTGTTTGAACAGAAAACGAAGTATCCCGAATTTTTTTCTTGCATTTATATAGTACGGGACATCGTTTTAGGTTACTGCAAACACAAAAAGTAAACAACGAGCAATTTAGTAAATGCAGAGATAAATAGCCTGTTTTTGACGATGTTCTGTTCTTTATGTACATTTTATAACTCCTCTCACCCACACATTACTTGTCTTTGTACTTGCTAAAGTTTTCAATGATTCTTATTTAAAATGCCATTCCCATCGGTTTCTGCTGTTGGAAGATTAGATGGTGAAATAGATGCATACGGCATCTTGAAGAACAAGAGCCTTGTAGTTGTAACAACATAGGTCAAAAGTACAGATCGTCTTTCGTTGTACAAACACTAAAACATGAAAAAAAGTTTTGTTTTTGATACCACTTTCTGTTTTTAACTCGAAGTGCTGGGCTGGTTGATATAATGATTCAAAAATAATTTTGTTGTCCTGGGCTGGTAAAAGCATTTTTAGAAGTGTTCTGCTGGGGGAATCATAATTTTGACTTTTAGGGTTGTCCTGGGAAAGTCAGATTATTGCGGACCCAACAATTGCAATTCTTTGGGCTGGTAGGATTAATGATTTTTCAAAAATTAT
>JAANSP010002768.1:0-12276 GCA_036850745.1 Homidia socia | reverse complement strand
TTCTCTTCAATTTCATGCCATGTATTCAGTGCGTATAAAAGTTCGGGTTGACAGATGGGCAAAAAGCAAGTCGCCTCCTCATAGCAGTGAGAGCTATTAATTTTGGTGAGCTAATTAATCAATTCAATTCATCATACTTAGGTTACTGGCTTCTTTTATCGGCAATAGTGGCAATTTGTACATTTGATATACATATTTTTCGACATTTAATAACACATTTCGTGCTTTTTGCATGCTGATCGTAACATGAATCGTATGAAAATATATTACCTTCAATGCTTGTTGGCTTCATTTTTGTTTTACTGTCTGGCAATTTATTTTAAAAGTTAAATTTCCTTTGTTAATTTTTTCTGGTGTTTTTTTTTAATTTTTGAACTTTTTGTACAACTTGCGTCTCAATGTTTCATTTCGTCTTAGTGCTATGAGTAATGAGAATGTTGAGTACGTGTGAAAGGGTATAGTGGTGGTGGATCTGAATATTTGCGATACTTTTTGCTACAGGCTGGTCAAATGAACCGTACACTGTCCTCAAATCAAATTGAAGTACTTAAAGGTTGGCAAAGTGCCGAACGAGTGCATGGTAAACAGGGATCCATTTTGTTCCTCTTTCTCTGTGACCGTCTTGTGGCTAGGAAAAAAGATTTGAGCGGAAAACAAAGAATGCTACTAGAACATAATTGGTTGTTATGCTGCTGTGAAGTATCCAAGCCTTACCAACAGGAAGCATCCAGACATCACGCGCTTGAAACATGTGAATAAAGGGGAAACTTTCTGATTAAGAAAAACAGATTCATGTGGTAAATTTTGAAAGATCATTTCCTTCCAAATGTGAAAACTGCATCCCTCTTAAAAGGGACTTTTTACTTACAGTACTTTTTTACTTTTACTCTAGCAAAGGAGAAAAATAAAACATCAATCCGTGCTGAAGATTTAAAAAAAGACAGCCAATAAACAAATAAAATTCTACGCCTATTCCTTAATTGCTGGCAGTGGAAATGAAATGTGTGGCAGACTTTTTTAATGAAAAATTTTCATTTTTCCAGTAACTCTCATATAAAACTACATATTGAAAAACACTGTTTATATTTCAGACTATGCAAAGATTTAAATATAATTTTTATTTCAGAAATCATCCAATGTCCAAAATTTTAATTTTGTGGTTGCATTCTCTTGTTATTTTACTTCAAACGGAGAAAAACGAGTTGCAGCAATTTTAGTATGAAATGGGATTTTATAAACGAAAGCCCCTCACTTTCTCTTTGTTTCTTACTGAAAGTAGGAATAAAGTAGATGTATCAATATATGCATGATTGCAACGTTAAGAAAGTAAATTCTAATTTGGTACTTTCAAGCTGGCGTTTTGAAAATTATGGAATTTCAATTTTTTCATGCATAAATTTTTTTTATGAGATTTTGATTTTTTTTTAAATTTTTATTAATTGTTGTTTTATTTTACTCAATTGCACTACAATTAATTGATACATTGCTCACAATTGCTTAGCTTTGTTTTTAGTTTCAACTTAACAAAACATAATAAAATTGGTACATTTCATCAGGTCATTCACTCGAATTAGTGTTAAAGTATGGAAATTGTGATGAAAGTTAAAATTTGTTCTTACACAAATCTTTGTACAGGTATTCAGAAATTACAAAAAGATAAAAATTATGTTACTCATCAAATCATGTACTGAGATTTCCGCTAAGCTCAACATTACCATTCATTTACAATGTTTGTGATTTTACAGTTAGGTATATATGATTTTAGGTGCAAATATTTTGGCATGTAATAGTTGGCAAGAACAATGCCGTAATGATTACTTTTTGACTAACAACGTAATTACTAATTACTTATTATATAGGAAAAAATAATTTTAATACTTAAGTAGTAGTATGCCACCGACGAATCTAAATTCTACAAATTCTGCATCCAGACTTTTTAAACTTTAAGACTTTCATTTTTAAATAGTGCAACAATAAACCTACCATTAACATTTACTTTTAAGCACACGCATTAAAATACTTTTTAGAAAGTTACAATATTTTATGGTGATATAATGACTACTTACACAACAGTGCGCATTTTAAATGATTTTAAGTAATGTTTTTCCTCCCTATAGCTTGTACCCAACAAAATCAAGTGAAAAATAATATTTATGATAAAATATTGTTATGTTTTTTAAAGTATAACTATCTACATTAACAAACGTTGTACTAACTTAAGCTTGTAGAGAATTATTTATCTGTGATGAATGGTAATATCTCAGCAAATCCACTAGCATATTCTAGACACATTGGTTGGGCATGGTATTGTAGCGTCCTAAAAAAACAAAAAGTCAAAATAGTGATTTACCATTTCTAATCATAGGCTTAATTTTTCTATTTTCCAGTCTATTTTTTGCGTTATATCAGCCAAGAAGGAAACCATAGTGTTCAACCAAATCATTAAACATGGAATGGAAAGGTAAAACGTTTGCCAATTAGAAAATCTTTGTACATTTTGCAAGTTGGCGTGTATTCTTGCTTAAATGTTGACTTCGGTGCTAAATAATACGCAAGTGTTTGAAGGAAAATGTGGAGTAGAGGAAGCATCTAATAAACGTCGTCAATAATACAGGCGAGGATGTAAGCAATTACAGAAGAGCGGCTCCCAAATCAGTACACTTACTTTTTCCCCATTTACTTCCTTTATCAAGTTACCGTTCTCATTCTGTTGATAATATTACCGACACAGGATGGGGAGAAAGGTTTACATGGAAAGAAAATGTAGCAAACAAAGCAACAAGGAAGAGTGAAGGATCACAAAAAAAAGAATGCTTCTGCTGTAAAATTTGAATTGCTTTTACTGCGACATGGTGAAAGGAAACTTATGCAGTAAAATTTTGATGTGGTTCTACTAACAGTTTGTTGCTTTTGCCTGTAAAATGTTCTTATAAGTGTGCTCGAAGTATGGTTTTGTAAAAATGCTCTTTTGGTTATTTGCAAAAGCTGCACATAACCTTTCTTCGGTTTTTTTATATTATCTCAGGTTAGGAGTCATATTTTATACCTTCCTAATATTTGCTTACCTCTCATTTTCATTTGATTGCTTTCACTAATTGCTGGAGATCAAAATTCGGTGTGGTCGCATCGAAAACGGTTATTTCTGTTGCTCAAGACCAAAGATTTTCTGTAATTAGATATCATCCAGTTCAACTCCGACACCATGTTCCTCCCTCAAATTATTGTGTTGTTTACTTTGCACTGGACTATCTCCAAGAGCATCAGCATCCAGAAAACCCTCACTTCGTATTTGATAGCCTGCAGCAGGTGTATGGTAGGGGATTCATTCATTGTGGATGATGGTATCGTGCTGGCTGCCAAATGCTCTGAGGATGGAGCAGAGCAGATTTGCAAATGCTTTCCTTATCTCCACCTTTGCTTTATCCGAATCCAATGACTGTACTGTACCACTATCTTCGGGTTGGCAGTAGGTGAGTTGCTCTAGCTTCAAGGCAATTTCATGCATCTGTAACGGTTTTTGCGAAGCTTTGGTTGTAGGTGGAGTTTGCTGCCATGTGCATGGGGCTCCGGTTACACTTTCTCTCCATATGCAAACTTGTCCTGGCTGGCATTTCACTACTTCAAATCGGTGCATCTGGAAATGTGCCCAGATATTCCAATCAGAGAGATCCAACTGATAGTAGGTAAGTATGCAACATCTGAAAGGATGACGCTGATAACGCTGCAGTGTCTAAATGTAGGGCTGTAGCACTGTCACCTTCCTCTTGTTGAGATGTTTGCTGCTGATTCCGTGTAACACTCTCGACGTTAGGGTTTCTTATGGGAAGATTCATGTTTCGAGAACGCTACAAATGTTTTGAAATACGAATTTTAATAAAATTCCATTGTAATTTATCCGACTCATTTCGTAAAATCTGCGTCGAGCTAAGCTCTCATACGAAAGAATTTTTTAACTGTTGCAAAAAATTACCTAAAATGTAAAATAAATGCTTCTACCTTTTGTTGTGGCGCTGTTCCGGTTTGGTTTCCGGTAGTTTCCATATTAGCACCGGCACCAGCCGATGGAATATACCGTTGAAAATCTTCCTGTATCTCAATGCTCTCTTTGTCATTCTTCTTAACCCTACCATTAGAGGTACACTCTATGTTGCCCATCACGCTGCATCCCTCTTCATTTCTTCCTCTACGTGCAAAACAGTCGCTCAAAAATGACTCATCCACACCGACAGGCAGGATGTCCAGCAGATAACCCGTTGTCTACTTCCTCACTTTCCATTTAGTATTTTTATAAATATTTACTAATTTCAAATTGTAAATATATGCTAATTTTTCTACTTAATTTCGATTCTTTGGAAACCATTTTTGCAGCTATGTTTGTGACAACAAAGTCGCATTAGTTCTATTCGCTACACAAAAAATACACAAAAAGACATCAAATTTTAATATCTGGTATGTTTAAATACGTACGGAAGCAGTACTGTTTCGCTCTACTACACTCTCTTAACGCTTCTGCCCGCAACTAGAGGAAAACTTAAAGGTTAGAAGTGAAGCACCAACTCTCCTCCTTCTTCCTGAAATAAGATAACTGACGAAGACTCATCTTGCTGTATCGGTTGTGAATGTCCTATGTGATCGTGCAAATTATTATTATTTATATCCTACAAATTCATACAACCTATCTACATAATTTGTGCAGGTATACAGTTTACTGGAAACTGGTGGTGACGGTTTATGGAAGAAGGTGTATGGTGCATAATTATTTCAAAGTTGGGGGATACTAACATTGACAGAAAAACATGTAAAAAAGGGCTTGTATAATGGGAACGTTTCTGCTTAAGACATTTATACAGGAGCAAATTCATCTTCTATCCATTCCAACTCGTCAAATAATGATGGAGATGATGTGCTGTCATCTCCTCCTATCAATGGGTCACTAACACGGGAGCAATCATAACATTCATAACCATTTTCAACGTTTTCGATATGAGCACTTGTTGATGCTGTGGTGATAACCTCCGGGGTTGCTGATATTTGTGGGGGGTTGCTCTGTTCGGGAGCTGTTGTGGTTGTGCTGCTGCTAGGGCCACCTTCGAAAATCAATTCTTCACATCGATCGTAATAATTACACAGGAATGGGTGCTCCTCTGAAAATATATTAATTTGGTCGGAACCACCACCATGACTCATGTTGCTTAGCTTATTTTCCACATGCTCTGACTGCATATTCTGCAACTCTTCTATTTCATCAAAAAGCGTCCACTCTTGCTCGTCTCGCTGTTGCTCAACCTGATGAAGTATTGGCGGCGGAGAAAGCGCGTGCGAAAACGAAAACGGCTCGGGTAGCTCATTAGTTTTCATTTCCTCTTCCCTCTCTGAACTTATTTGAATAGGAGCAGGTGGTTGGAAATGCGACTCCGCTTTCTTTTTATCGTAAACGTTTTGGCTGGCAATAGATCCAGTTTCTGATTTTTCTGGTGATGCAGAAAATGTAAGTTGGTTGGGTTTTTGCGGAGGTTTTTTGCGATAATAAGATGAGGGCTCGTTTGGAATAAAGTAAATCTGAGGCAAACAAGGGAAGTGCAATGTTGATGCAATACCGGACGCAGGAAAAAAGAATTTGTGTGCTTCTTTGTTTATTGGATACATTTTCTGGGCTGGTGCGCTTTTCATTAAAGCACTGACATTGTCTGTGTCTGCTACCGGAGTATCTAAACGACGATTGTCAATGTGTTCTTCTGTTGATGCTACACCATCCGCTACGAAATCACCCTATCAAATTTTAAATTACACGAAAAAAAATTTCGTTTATATTTTGCATTTTTTCAAAATCCTGCAAAGGCGATACATAGCAAATTGCAAAAAACTTGTACCGTTTTCAAAATTTTTGACAGAAAACCCAAAATTTTCAATTTTTGAAATCTATTTATTCGCTAATCCTGCCGAATGTGCAATTTTCGAAAAACATTTTGAATAGACTAAACATTCGGAAACTTGATTCAATTAGAATTTTCTGTAAATCTAGAAGGATTTCCGAGAATTTTTAATTTTAAGCTTGTTAGCCTACACAAGCAAAGCCAAGAACGCCGCCTCAACCCTTTGACACGAATTTCAAAAACACTAAAAACATGCCCGAATGCCCGATTAAAGCTTTACAGTAGCATGACATGAAGCGGGTTACAATTCAGATAGCGTAAATAAAATTTGTTGATATAAATATTTAGTTTCATTTAAACTTTAAATTCATAGATAAAATGAAGTTTTAAAATTTAGCCTTAAAAATTGTTTTCAACGCAATAAAAAGTCCTTAACTTTAACACTGCTTTTTAAGCAAAGTAAGCTCTAAAAGTCAACTTATTAACTAGTCTACATAAATCAAGCTCAGGACTAAAAAGTTGACATTTTTGAGCTTACTTTTCTTTGAATCGGGCATGTTTTAGCATTTGTGAAGTATTGTGTTAAAGGGTTGAGGCGGAGTCCTTTGTTTTTGTAGACTAGCAATTTTAAAATTCAAAATTTTCGGAAATCCTTCCAGATTTGCAGAAAATTTTAATTGAATCAAGCTTCCGAAGGTTAAGTCTACTTAAATGACTTTCAAAAGCTGCACGTTTGGCAGGATTGGCGAGCAAATAGATTTCAAAAATTAAAAATTGTGGGTTTTTTTGTCCAAAATTTCAAATATCTTGAGTTGTTGTTGATCTTTAGACTCAAAAGTTTGTATTTAGGGGTATGTTATGCTGGATAAGATGATACTTTCACGTTTGTAAATGGATGCTGTCAATTTCGGTCTAGCTCTACTCACCTGGACTCTGCTCCATTTCTTAGCCCCTTGCAGTATATTTTTTCATATCTATTTACCACCATTATTGATTTTTATTATTTGCGATTGCGACAAAGCTGCTCATTTCTCATGCTTTTCTCTTTTTATTTTCTTTAATCTCATTTTTTTCTATTTATATTTCCTACTTTATGAATTGTATCATAAGAATACCTACAAGTTTTGTTTTAGCACAAAAAAAGCCATTGAAACATGAGTTCTATTGAAAAAAACGGTGCCAAAAATGCGATTTTTACTCACCTTTCTTAGCTGGTCGTTTTCATGCTTTTGTTGTTGGCCAACCAACATCATGGCAATATTGTACTGCTGCTGTGTATCCTGTTTATACTGCTCTTCTAAGGTAACCGATGAAACACCAACACCAGTAACAGTTTTCACGGATGATGTTGCAACTCTAAGTATATCTGCGTCTTGGATTTCTTGTTCACTACCTGTACCATAAACACTTGAAGAGATCAACGTAGCGAGAGAGGAATTTCCACCACTACAAATCCCTTTTACTTCAGCATCCCCTTTCTTGCTTACATATTCTACGTCAATAATACTCTGTTCAGAAAAGTGGGATATTGGACAAGAGTCTTTTTGCGCAGCCATATTATATCCTTTGCTGATTTAAAACTGTTTTTTACAGAGATAGCAAATATATAGGGTACTAGATTCTATTTATTTGGTATTTACACTGTTTTTACTTTATACAAAAAATTGCTACTTTTTATTTACGATATAACTTTTTCAAAATATATTCAACAAATGACCGTGTTGCTTAGTCTGTGACGAGCTCTGATGGTATGGGAAGGGAGAGTGAATTTCAGGTGGATTTTGATGGAAAAATTATGGTTACTGCTCTGTATGGTAGATGCGCCGTAGTAGCAAAAAAACATTTTCCTATTTCCTATAATCTCCTCTCTAATTACTAATTTGTAAAAGCGTTCATAAGGTTTCCTTATGACATTTAAAACAGGTGAATGCTACGTGGGTGGTGCGAACGTGCGCTTTGGTTTATAAGTTTGCGTGAAGTAAAAATTGATAAATGAGTTGTTTCCTCAACACTTATATTTGTACATCTCCTGCTTCTCTAAACTGTTGTCCTTTTTTGTGTGCGTGCCAGCTTTTCCCAATACACCTGGTTTTGCCTTGATGGACGAAAAAGGAATTGTAGAGTTGTACATTGTTTTCTTAAGCTATTGCTTTCTTGGGACCATGTTCTGTTGTGTTTGGTAATTACAGCCTGGAAGCATGGCCTGGGATACGGCCATTACTCTATAAGCCGGTGCCATTGTTGAGTTTCCGGGTTCACCAGCAGATATTATGCTGCTGCTACCGCTACTATAAGCTAAAGGGTGCTGAAGATTTTTTCCTCCTTCTGTACAACATCCAAGGTTATTGTGACAGTAGCATCGTAAAGTCCGGATGTAAACATACGTGAAGTCAGAAACTGCGTCCTAATCAGTTGGTACTGTTGTTGAAAAAAGAAAAGTCTTTGCTGATGATAATCGGCATTTTTATCTACTTTCAGTTCCTCTGATGCGTTCATACAGAAAGGGGTGAAAATGGATGAAAATAGCGCTGCGATTGAGTTACTGGCGTTGATCGATATAATGGCAAGTTGCCTTATGAGCATGGTGAGGGCATATTCTGCTGCTCAGATGCATACATTTTCTTTTCCGTCGCAGTAAGTACCCATGGTTTGGTGAAAGTTTTTGCTGTGGTGCTGCCTCTGCCTCGTGGAGCGGAGCAACGTGGTGGTGGCATGGATAGCTCTTCTGTTTTTCTGAATGGCCCTTCCACTTTAAACTGTTGCTTTGTGTCTGTCTCCTTTGCAGCTATGCCCTCTCCTGCTTCACTTTCTCCAGCTTTCCCACCTGCTCTCATAGGAGGCCGTTGTGTTTGTACTTTCTCAGACACCAGACTGCCACATAGAGAAACAACGCTGTAAGCTTCTTCACTTGGCAGGTTGCTATCGCCAAATATTTGCTTATGCTTGTCAGCAGCGTGCTCGTTGATGCTGTTCTCTTCTTCAGACACGATGTACAATAAACAAGAATCGATACCCGACTTTCATCCATTTTCTACAATAAACGACACTACTAATGATAAAGTGGCACACAGAATAAATAAAGGATGGAATATCTACGTCTTGTTAGAGAAAATTAATCTCTTTTTATTTGATCAAGTTCTTTTCTTCTCTGCGGTCTCTGTTGATCTGGCAGCAAATCGGATGAATGCTTGCTAGTTTTGATTTGAAAGTCATGATGCCTTTTTCTGTCATTTTACTTTTTTACAGATAGTTTTACGGTGGTAGGGGTTGTACAGTCTAAAACTAGTGCATACGTGTTGTATTGTGCGGAGATGAAAAATAAATGCTTTGCTGTCGCTAAGAGATTCAAATATGCTTAACCCAATGTAGTTGACGTTAAACGTGATGAAAATTGGAGGTGGGATTTTTTATGCATTATATAGTTTCCGTTAAGCAGTACAACTTCCAATTTATGTAAAAAAAACTCCGCTTAAAATATTATGATATTTAACTAAAAGAGAGGAAATGTAATACATGCACAAACTTAAAATGTTTATTAGTTTTAAGGGGTAGATAATTCTGATGCCTGCATGTTCTTCACTCCTTTTTTACTCCTTTCTTCTCTGCTTTTTCGGCCCTGCGTACATTTTTTTCTTTTTCCTATCAGCGGCTTTGGTACTGCTTTTAGTATTAGTAGTTGGTCGTGATGCGGATGGTAAAGAGACGTTGTTTTTGTCGACTGAGTCCCTGTCTGAGATTGAACTGCTGCTGATACCGCTTGACGTCAAAACAAATTGTCCGAGGGAGCTTGACATAATGTTTGACGGTGGAAATCGAGACGGGGAAGCTATTGGTCTGAAGTGGCATTCGCTAACTTGCGTTTCCCATTTATTTTCCCGTCGTGTTCGAACTGCTGGTAAAGGTGCTCCTGGAAAACTAGCTGTCGTTGAGAGATTTGGGGGCGGGATTATTATTTGCGGTCGAAACTGGCGCGAGTGATACATTGCTGGAGGAAGCTGTGCCTCAGGTGAAACTTTCTGGAGATGACGAGCAAGTGCAGCAGACGATCGCTCTGATGGTATTGTTGGGTACCCTAAAGGGCTCGGGAATGCTACTGTTGTTGTGTCTGTCCGTTGTGGATAATTTCGAGTGGGTTTGTTGTGAAAGTAACTGCAGGGAGGATTATAGGCAGCAGCACCTCGCATTAAGTAGGGTGGCAGAGACATTTCTTGTGGAGAGTTGCTAGTTTTAGGACAGTTGGGTACGTGAATGGGGAAGTGTATATTTGCAAGTGTGGACGGAGAGAGTGAACAGTTGTCATTTCGAGAAAGTTGCTCAACAACGGCCACTGGGATGTAGTCAATTGGTATGAGCGGGTTCTGTTGGGTTGTCAACTTTGTTTAAGCAATAAGTAATTAGAACAATGATTACAATTTTTTAACTCGAGTGTTTCTACTTTTTTATTTTTTATCTAGTATTGTTTCAAACAGAATCCCCATAACTTAAAAGAAAAGCCATTAAAAAGTAATTTTAAGCATCTACAATTGCATAAAAAATTTATAATTACCGTTTGTTGACCTTGTGTTGATTGCTGTCCAGTTGGCAAAAAAGTGGCCTTGCTTTCTTGTTCATCGTCCACTACTATCAACTCCTCACTCGACTCACTATCATCAAACAGGTCGGAGGGAATAAACCCCTTCTGCTCCATATTTTAATTTGTAGAGATCAGCGTCGTGTTTCTCTGTTGACACCCAGGACGAGTCTGCTGGCTGATAAATTGCTGCGTCTCAGTTTTTCTAAAAAATAAAAGCGCTTTATTATTTATGTTTTTCAAAGAAAATGCCTCATTTTACACTACTCAAATATTGGAAAAGACGATTTCTTCCTTCTTTTATAATTTCCCCTTTTATTTTTCATCTTTTATTACCTTTTCTTTTGGTGGGGGGAATTAGTGTTTACAGCAAATGTTAGCAATGATGTACGCAAGCAATGTGAAAGAGGATTCCGAGGAATTTCGAAAGGGAAATTACACTTTTGCTACAGAATTAATTTTAAATTTGACCTGCTTGGTTCCATTAGCAAAGAGAGTCGTTCCCAATTATCATCTCCTGGCTTATTAACACTTTTAAACTGGCGACTTGCTGCTCAAAAACCTTGCATTACTTCCTCTCACCTTTCCAAACTTTTTGTTTGCTCAAGCATTTGCATTTATTTTCTGTACTTTTGTAATGTCTTCGGGCTTTTATATAATTATTTTAATGAACCAACTGACACTGGCGCAAGAAATCTGTAAAATGAAGCACCAAGCATTTTATAAGGCTTAAAAAATGGAGCCTTAATTGTTGCAGTGCGATTGATATACTTGACCATAATTCTTTCAGTTTCCCGATACGTGGTTCAACTTTGCCATACAATAATGTACGTTTGGCCTGATGCCAGTGGAGTGGTTAACAACAGGCAGTTGTCGTGGTATCACTTTTCTCTCAGCAGCCCTTTCCAATCCCAACTTTGTCACGGTTTTGGATAAGCAACGCGTAATGATACAGCGGTGCAGCGAAACGTTTCTCTGTAACTGCTGTGGCTGCGATAGCAGCTCTGGTTTTATATTGTCATCATCATTTACCATCTGAGGTATGTGCAGCATGGGAATAAATGGGGATAATGGGTAATGATGGTATGTTGGCACGGTTAATTCCTGTGGTTTGTGTAGCTCACATTCTAATGTCAATGTTGAATGTTCACCTAAGTATGAACCTTCTGATGTAATGCATGTTGGTGTGGCGCTACTACTTGACTTGGTTGAGCGACATAATTTGTTCGCTTTTTTTCTCAGCTTTTGTATTTTCCCAGTTTCTTTCACTTTTAGCTCTGTTGGAACTTCATCATTGTCCTGATTCTTAAAATTTTGCCATTCTATCTCTCTTACTATTTCAGCTGCTTGTGCTAATAGCCATAGCCCGTTTTTCTGCTGTTTTCCACTCATTATTTCTGCTTTCTTGCTACTCATGACTTTCACCCTCCAAACCCATGAAAATAGCCGTAGAACACTTTTGTAGCAAGCTTGCTAGCTTTTTACTCACTTCCTTTCATGTGCTACCTTTAGCATAAGTCACCACAATACTGAACTAGCCAAACGGCTAGGGCTAACTTGGTTGAATCTTTTTTCAACCCAAGTTTTCTTGTTGGTGGTCTCAGTTGATCTGACAGCACAACAGGAAAAGCATGTCAGCTTTATTGAATAAATTATGTGCTTTGTTTACTATTGTTTTTCTAGCTAGTACTTGCTTGTCGTGACGGATAAACAAAGCAAAGCAACTATACTGCATCGAAAGCATTGCTCAATAAGCATAAGCCAGATTCTTTTATCTTGTATTGAAATTGTACGAATAGCGTGTTCAGGAAACGTATTAACAGAAAGTCGCAT
>JAANSP010002766.1:0-12280 GCA_036850745.1 Homidia socia | reverse complement strand
ATAAAATGAATAGCAGTAAAAGTAAACGCAGAACAGAAAAGTAATTACAAGTTTGCAACTAATGTACATCATAATGACGGAGTGCTAGTGCTAATAAGCCAGAGAATTGAGGCAGCAAAATTTACCAAAGTAAATTATTTTTGTTAGTGCAGTTGGTTAGTATTTTATGTATGTATATGTATACATATGTTATTATGTATTCTGATGTCGACCTAGTTCAAATATGGCCATACATAGGTGCCGCAAGAGGTGGCTAACTAGTTGGATGTTTGGGAATATGTTTAAGAATTATTTTTTTGTTCCACAGAAAATTACTCTCAACGCACAAAATTTCAGAAAACTATTTCGTTTCTGCTGTCGAAATAAAGTTTTTCATCTCGAATCAAACAAAGTATAACGTTAACGTAATACAATACATTGTTAAATTAGATAATTAGCTATATACATGTATTTATCTAATTAGATAATTAGATGTATACATAAGTAATTATAGCAAGTAGAAACAGCAACAGCCAATAATTTGATGGGATTAAAGGGACGAGTGTTATATGATCGCAAGTAAATCTCATGTTTTGAGATTTACACAGTAATAAACGTGTAAAAATAAAAGCGGGTATAAATATTTTTTTTAGTTTTAGAGCTCGCATACGAATCAGAACAGACACTAAATCGTAGTTACGATGTGTAGATATTAATTACTTCCTTCCGCACACGTCCTTCCTTCCGTACCCAAACCTAGTTTTTGTTGGAAATTTACTTTTTATGGTAGAACTGCGAATCTGATAATGATACACAAAAGTAATAATTTGNTTCCTTCCGTACCCAAACCTAGTTTTTGTTGGAAATTTACTTTTTATGGTAGAACTGCGAATCTGATAATGATACACAAAAGTAATAATTTGTTGCACCAGGAATTGGCGTTCAATAACTTTTGAAAACTTTTTTGCCGTCCCCACAAAGAACTGTTGTATAAATTGCGTAATTCTCCGAATAATCATGTGCAACTGATTAAAACAATGATTAATAAGCCGTTCTATTGTTGCGCATGCAGTTGAAACAACCGATGTGCATTTATGCAGCTGTAGTATTTTTGCTTTTCAGCAGTTGAAATTATTTTTGTCATGTTGGCAAATGGAGTGAACTAACAATTTTTTCTAAATCTTTTATGAATGAAAACGAAAGAGAAAATATTTTTAAAAAAGTATTTCAGATAAGACACATTTGTTTATTTTTTTCTACGTGGTCTATTTTCTAATACTTGCAGCACTTGCATGTATACATATTTAAGCTTTTAGTATATATTATTTTTTATGACAAAATGCGATAGGCAAAATTGTGCATTGCATGTAGCGAGGACACAATTTTCCTTGTATCGTGCTTTTGCTTACTTGCGACCATGTTCTTCTTCCTTTATGTATTTCAATTCAATCATCTTTTCTAATTCCCCAGATCACACGACTGGAGTTGCCTATTGGTAAAGATGATTTTGCAACATTAATAGCACAAACACGTTGCAAAAAGTACGAGCGTACTTATAACTCGGGAAATTCTCGTAGTAGGAAAAACTTTCTAGGCATTGCTCACTTTTTCCATCGTTTCAACCTGATTGTTAGCAATTGGGAAAGCTGATCAGGATGGCAGCAACAAACACGTAACCATAACGTAACCAGTTGTTGTTGTTCCTAAATTCTCCAGAGCATTGCCGATGTAAATGACTATATGTGATACGTGTTTCGCTGATGATGCTCATGTTATTACTGCAGTTATTGCTTCTGCCGACAATTACCTATTTACTATTATTTTCCTCTAGACGTCTGAAGAAAGGAGAGATTGAGAAAATTTTATGGATAAAATAAACCACTATATTTCAGTCTCATACTCACGGTGTATGCATTCGTAGTCATTATACATGGCCGTTTCTTTTGGCGAATATTGTAATGCAAAAAAGAATATTATGCTGCAACGCATGAAAGTCTGTTTTGTAGATAGATGCATGCATATAGTGCAAATCTATTCCAATGGTTGCTACAATTTTAACGATTGTAATTTAAGAATTGTTAAAAGAAAAGGTACAATTTAATCTCTTTAAAATCTTCTGTCTCGAGGTGGAAAATAATTTGAACCCTTCCTCCCATAGTAAAAAATTTAGAAAAATAAAATAAAGTTGCATATAATGAGCTAGTTCAGGTAAACCAGAAACTATTTTGTATTTGGACTGAATTTTCTACTCGTATTATCGCACCTTTGTCTTATGTGACTGTACTTTCGCGCCATAAAGGTGCTTTATTACAAGGATTAACATTAAAAAAATTAACATTGGTATTCGCGTAGCTACTGATAAACTTAATGTACACCGACACAAACATGCAAACAGATTTTTTCAAAAATACAAACGGCTTATTCGACTGAAGAATATTTCTGTAAAATATAGTCACAGCCAACATCATATTCCCAGTTTTACAATCCAGTGATCAAAACTGAACACTGAAATGTGTAAGAGAAAGTTCGCAAACAGATGTGGCTGGTGACTAGAAAAAATATAAAACCAAGCATACGCATTTAATCAAATCAAACTCTCCAGTTTGAACAGCAGTAACAACATTTGGATGACTTTCTCAAAATCCTTTCTCTATGGATGGTTTTTATTGCATTTAGAAAAATCAAGATTCACCATTAGTACCAAATTTCCTGGAAATGGTCAGAACCATGAACCATTTTTTATAGCTGGCTTGTTTACTATTGCCTGTATTTACTTTAACGTCAATTCCTTCACTCTGAAAGTTTATAAAATAGGACTCTCCATCACTCTTGCAACAGTAGATCGAACGCCAGTGCCTGATAGAAGATTGCGCTTTCCTAGATGCAATAAACCATTATGAAAGGAAGTATAGCAATATGTATAAAAGTAAATTGGATCTTTCTTTCTCTTTCTCTCTCTCTCTCTGCGTTTTCCGTCATGGTGCTCGTAAAATAGTATGGATATAATGCGTGCCTAAGATATAACGTTTGTTAGCGTAAAAGCAAGCTGGCTGTGAGTGACACCACAACATTTACGGTAAAAGAAAGTGAAACGCAGGCAGACAAATTTAGACAGTTGGCTGTTACAAGACAACACAACACAGCCATGCGTTGAAGTACAGACGCTAGACATGTAACATGTACAATGCAAACGGTGTAGTGTACTCGTATGCATTATTATTGCACAGCGTTTGCTTTTGAAAGTCACCTTGAAAAAATAACCATCTACAAATTATTTATTTGTTGTGTTTCACTGTTCTTGTGTCCACCTGTTTCATGAAGGGGAATTTCTACCGCATTCGGTTTTTGCGCGTGTGCATCATTTTCACAATCAAAGGTTTGAAACAACACGATGACTTTATGATGTGATATTGTTTTACAAGTTCTATTCGAGCATCTAGTTAGCGGGAGCCAATAAGTATATCTATGTAGATAGATATTATCCCAGAAATTGTATTTTATGTTTTTAGTACGTGATGAATGATGATAAATGACAATGATTGAGCAGCTTGATATAGTCGCCTTAATAAATTTAACGGAAAAAATGGACTGGATACTTGATATTTTCTGAGATATTATTCACGCTACATATCATTCTACAATTTGGCGAAACTGTAAATTCAAACTGATGTTTTTTTTCTTACAGTCCCAGTCGAAGCTACAGCATTTCTCGCAGCAGTTTCGGCCTTTGCAGTATTCCTCCTTGTGATTTTTATTTACGTGAACAAAAAATGGCGCATTCTCAACGTTGGATTTGGCGATGCGAATGGAAGTAGCAATAAAAGTGGTAGGACTCCAGGGAATCAGAAACCAGCCGCTATACCTTCGTCTCATATCAACTGATATCCGAAATGACAAGTTGGACGCGACCCTTCAGTTCACGTCTCCTCTTCTCAGCGGCCCATCAGGTACGTGATGATTTTGTATACTTGCTTCTTTAACGATTTTCTCTGTATTGTTTGCCGTACTTCTAAACTTCTATATATAATACACTACGTGCAAATCCGGAATTTTCTTTTAAGTTGCTACTTTACTATTTAGAGAGTTTTTTAGAAAACCGTTTTCTACATGGTTTTTGTTGATAGATGTTGTAAAAGTTATTTGTAAAGTTTCGTAAGAAGGATGAGAAAATTGAAACTCTTTTTTGCTCTAGTACATTATTTCAGTTTTGCGGAACTTGCTCATAGATATACAAAATGCATGCATACAATTTTCATTTACCATTATTACGCGTATATTTCTACATGAATACGGAGAATGATACATTATTTGGTTGTTTATTTTTTGGAAAAGGTGATGAATATGCAGCATCCTTCCCAGAATCCAGTTCGGACAGCGAGGAGGATGTGTTACGACGTTTGAGGCAGCACCAGCAGCAGCAACAACAGCAAAGACACTCAAACTACCTTGATCATCATGAGTTGAGCAGAACAAGTTTTGTACATCATCCTCATCACCCACACAATGTGGGAAATGTGGTGGCCAGGGGCTCCCCTAGTCAAATGTCAACAAGATCCATGTCTGTTGACAGCCATCATTATGGTCATTCTCATCATCCCAGTCAATCCATTCATCCAATGGCTCAACAACGAAGTTTTGACCATGCTACTGCAAGCCATATTTCCTCTCACCATCATCATCAACAAATGCAGTTGGTGTCAGGTGTGGTTTCATCAAGCTCCAGTCATCATGGACACAGTCACCATCCCCTTCACCACCCCATTGCCCCAAGCCCTTCGTCGTCATTCACTAGTCAAAGCGTTAGACCTTTACGAGTTTCTAGCATTAGAGATGTGGAAGACGTAACTGGCAGCTCTTCGAGAAGAAGACCTCATTCAAAGGGTAAAAATCAGTTTCTCTTTGTTCCTTTAGTGCTCGTAATGCAGAAAATGATGAGTTAAAGACTAATTTCAATTTGAAACGACCAGCATACTCTTGAACATTTCTCGGAAAGATTTTTGTTTCTCTTTCCTATTACATCAGTAATTGCGTTAGAGTAGTATCTTTTACCTACTATAAAGTCTAAATCATACATTACTATATATGGATGTGGAAGACGTAACTGGCAGCTCTTCGAGAAGAAGACCTCATTCAAAGGGTAAAAATCAGTTTCTCTTTATTCTTTTAGTGCTCGTAATACAGAAAATGATGAGTTACGGACTAATTTCGATTTGAAACGACCATAGCGTACTCTTGAACATTTCTAGGAAAGATTTTTGTTTCTCTTTCCTATTACATCAGTAATTGCGTTAGAGTAGTATCTTTTACCTACTATAAAGTCTAAATCATACATTACTATATATGGACAAGAGGGACTTATTTTTCCTTTGACATACGTATAATTTATGACAATTGGCGAACTGCTTTTTAAAACATCCATTTCTGCAATTTGGCAATTAATAATGCATTATTTAGAGTAGTAGAGCACTGTCGAGCTCGTACGGTAATACAAATTACACTGTTTTGTCTGGTGTATTAAAATGTATAACACGATATTTCTTCCACTTTAACATAGGGTAATATTAACGGTTCTGTTTAATTGTTGGAAAATTAGTATCACCAGTTTGATTCTCGAGGTCTTTAAAAAGTTTCCCGATTAAAGATAGCTATTAGTAGTACGGTCATTTAATGTTCATCTAGAGGAACGGTTTATTTTCTGTCGCGGCATGCTTCCTACTATTTTTATACTTAATAATCTACTTGCCAATTACATTACTGTTAGAATAGGTCATAGAATAGGTTACTGTCGTCATAAAACTTGGAACTTTTCCCGATTAAAGATAGCTATTAGTAGTACGGTCATTTAATGTTCATCTAGAGGAACGGTTTATTTTCTGTCGCGGCATGCTTCCTACTATTTTTATACTTAATAATCTACTTGCCAAACTGAACGTTTATATAGTCGTTGTTATAAAAGTGTCTTGATAAGCTGGTTCGGTTCCAGATTACAGTCAAGGACTGCTCATTTGACTATGATTTGCAAGTATTGTTGCAGCATATTCCGCAATATTATAAGTTTTACCATTAGCTAACCAAGTAGTATCAGCCACATTGCATCAACAAAAATAAATAGTATATTTGCTCAAGGAGCATGGAGGCATCAGTTTATGAATGAAACTTTTTGCTTGAATGCTGTTTAGGTTCGTAGACAAGATGAGCTTCCTTGCATTCTCAGGGAAAGCATATTATCAAATGTTTGCGTTTCTCTTCTCCCACAGAAAACATACAACTACTGCCCTGCCCATCATATAACCTCACTTTTCTCGCATTGATACTCTCTGTTTGTGATTTTCTCGTGCACCTTCAACAGGATAATTTGACTGAGCAAGCATACGCCTACATAGTCTAGTTCTATATCATTACATATTTTAATGCTCAATGTTCACATACTTTATCATCATGTTTATAGCACTTTTACATACATTGTGTAAGGCAGTTTAGTTTTGTATCGTGATTCTAAAAAACAAATATTTCGACAGAGTCAGTAATGCTATTCAGTAAAGTTTCGAGTATCCAGCAATAATGCTAGACTACTACCTAGAACAGCAGCACAGAGAATTTTGACAGTGAGCTTCAAATGGAGCCATTTACGGCCAAGCAAGCATGTGGTGCATGGGGCATGATGGTTGTGTCGACGTTGAGTCCAATGTGAATTAAAGTAGCATAAAGTCAAAATGGAAGCAGTCGGCATTCTAATAAAAATAAATTTCAATGCATCGGAGGAAACTAACACATGCATCCATCCGCTTCATCTCCCCTGTTGGGATTTTGATGACGTTCCTCAGCAGCAAATTATTTTTATTGCGATTGCTGCCAAATCATAATATCATTTTCACAGTCTAAAAATCCAGATCAAAAACGGTTTTCGCCCATGTGGCTAGCAAGGAAAGATAGGAAAAAACTGCAATTTTGTAGATGATAAATATTTAGGAAATGAAAGTAAAAGGACATTGTAGTAAGGCATTTAAGCAACATATCTTTGGGTATGTTTGCATCTCTCGACCAGTCCAGGTCACTATTCCACCTACTAATGTACAATTCTGATAAAAATCTCTGAAGCTCTCACTGGAAAACCTATATTTTATTCTAGTCCGTGCTTTACTTCGTCTTTCTTTTCGCAGCTGTTTAGATAACGGCAGCAGTAGGAAAACAGTAGGACAAGTTACTAAACTACACAAGCTCACTCAGTTCGTCTCTGCATAAAATCGACCAGCAAAGTGCCACATGCCTCTTCCTCCTCTGAAGTTCCTCCTACAATTCCCTCCGAAGATGGAGATGGATTCTGCAGAAACATTCGGAAATTCCATTTTCTGCGAGAAAACCCCGTATAGGTTTTATGTGTTTGCCTTGTATGTTGTCTTTGTATACACTGTACAAGGCAATAGACAAGATGAAAAGGAAAGCAAAACATACTATGAGTTCGTTCACTGTTCAGTCTTCTTAGTAGTGGTGATGCTCGTGGCAAGGAAAATACTCTATAGAACATTTCCATTCTGAAAACGACTTTCTTCTTTACACACTTCACATTTACATAGATTGTTGGAGCCTCTTCTTCAAAAAATGTGGTGTATGCACACACAGCACACTATATCGTTACATATGTTAGACTTTGTCTAATACAAAATGTAACTGCAACTGAGGGGCAGGCAGACAGAAGAGGAGTGGATTGTGGACTTCTCCTGTTTTTTCAATGCAGTAAACGTGAGAGCTTTAAGTATGTCAGTCAGCTTTGTCTTGTGATACATTTTATACATGTAACTATCATGTATACATGTATATACATGTATCTGCAGAGTTGGCACTCGGTACTACATACTCATTTTCCAGTTTCACTCCCCCGCACCCGTTTTGAATGAACTGAGACTTTCACTTGCCGACTTTCTTTCTGGTGTTTCAGCTTGCCTGCTGTTGTTATTTCATACGACGACGCTGTTGCGTTTCGTTCATTGAGTAAAACACTATAATCAGATGGTCCTCTCTTGTGGCTACTTCTCTTACTAGCACCAGCAAAACTGAACGGGAGCTTACAATGAGAATGATCTATATACCCATACAACTTGCTCTTTAGTAGCAGGCTTTGAGATTCATTTTTTCATGGCATCCTCCATAGTTTCAACTTGGGATGTTACAACGTTTTATTCCAAAATACATCCTGTTGCTACTTTTTTAAACAATCTCCATATGTCTTCAACAACTGGTTGGTTGTAGGCGTAAATTTATTTTGGGTAGATCGTTTTTGTATGTGTACTTTGTGTATCTTCTACGCAAAGTGAAAGCTATTTTTTACCCAAGAATGAGTTTACTTTCCTTTTAATTTATATAAACCTCATTTTAGTTCACCTTGAAAATCTTTTTGTGTAAAATACTCTTCTTTTTGTATTTTCTTTGAATGAAATGACGTAATGAATCTTTCAATTTTCTTATTGGTATGTATGTATGTCTCATGCATGTCCATGAGTGAACGGAAACCTGACCGGGTGTGAGTGGGTGGGGGTTCAAACAATCCTTTTGAGTTAAAAAGTTATACCTAAAATTTGTATTAGAATTGTAAAAGCAGAGCTTTGTACAATAAATAATAGCATTTCCATCTCTTTGTTTAAGAAACAGAATAGTAAAACTGAGCGCAAGTCTCACACAGGTAGAAAAATAACAGATAACAATGAAGAAAGTGCTTTTAGTTGTCCACTAAACAGAACTTAAACCCATGCATAACTAATTAAAACAGTCCTACACGTGACGTATGTTAGTATGGTTTCTACATTGGAATGAAATGAAAACAAAAGAAAAGGTTGAGAGAATGTGAATGGAAGTGAAATTGAAATACCAACATAACAAATTAAAGGGCAAAGTTGGAATGAATGTGCTTCTTCCCGTTTAAATCTTATATTTTATTTTCATATGTAGCATTTATTTACAAAACAAACCAAGCTATTTTTAATTGGTTTGTTTGTGGGATGAGCTGAGGAGTAGTCTTTTGTTGCATTAAAATAAAGAGAGAATAAAAGTAATAAAATATCATAAGGAAAAAATAAAAGAAAACAAATTGAAGTTCATATTTCACGTTCACAAACACGTTTTTGCCCTTCATGGCTTCATAACTAGCTATCTATTTTTTCAACTTTTTTCATAAATATGTTTGCGTAAATAAAACAATAGAATTACAGGACTGTATAACATCAGTATTACTTTCGTAACTTTATGAATCTTTTATCATAATAAAATTCAGCTTCAACATTGAGATATGGTGGTATGTGCATTTCATATATTTGAGGATTAAAACGGAATAAAGTTAATAGATACATTCGAAGTGGCAATTATCTGAAGTGAACATTGTCATTGAAAATCTGAAAAGTATTTTGCTCAATATTTTACATATTTTAAGTACTAAAATACATTATGAATCTTTTATCATAATAAAATTCAGCTTCAACATTGAGATATGGTGGTATGTGCATTTCATATATTTGAGGATTAAAACGGAATAAAGTTAATACATTCGAAGTGGCAATTATCTGAAGTGAACATTGTCATTGAAAATCTGAAAAGTATTTTGCTCAATATTTTACATATTTTAAGTACTAAAATACATTTGTACTTAAAAAGTTGCAGATAAACTTTAAAAAGTTTTTTTTGTTTGCTAACTTTTGATACATTCCACTAATGGAAACCTTCATTAATTAATAATTTCACAAAATATGTTGAAAATCTCTCAGATAAAAGAAGCTTTAAAAGGTTAAAATGGAGCTATATTGTGCCATCATATTGGGCTGCTATTTACATTGTTTTTTTAATCCNGCTATTTACATTGTTTTTTTTAATCCTACAATTTTGCTGCAGTCAGACTATAACATATTGAGTTGAATTCTGTTGAGAACTCAAGGAATATGAAAAATCATCATCTTTACGTCACGTCTGTTATTCTGAAACACCTACCATCCTCAGAAAAGTACCCCATAAACTTTGACTTACATTTTAGAATCATGCAGAATCGTTCATAAGTATTTATCATTTCCAAATTGGAAACAATATTGTACTCTTTAGAGAGTTACGTCAAATATCTCGGCGTTTTTAATACAGCCCCTTGTCATTATTTCTTTGTTTTTCAAATGATTAATAACATGTAAAACAAGACTCGCATTGTATGGACTGAAATTAAGTTAATTATATGTAATTACCAACTATAAGCATTACTGCTTTCTCCTTTGTATGACTTTCTTCATCTCTGAGCTTATTGATCATAATATGATGGACTCCGGGTAATGACAAAAAATGATGACAAAAAATGACAAGCGCATTGTTCTCATCACTAGTTGTTCTAGCTGGCATATAATTTAGAAGACCGTATATTTTGTTTGAAAAACCAGGAAAGTTGATAGAAAAATTCCGAATCATTATCATTAAATTTAATGATAGTCAACACATGTTTGCCATTACGACAACTGTTTATGGTAGAGTGCATTTATATTACAATACTTAATAATTGCGGATTAAGGGTTTTTTGCGCATATGGCTGTAAGACATTTGAAGATAAAGAAGAGACTATGATGATAACCTGTGCTTGGATGCTTAATCAAACATGGAGCATCATAAAGTATGGGTTTTATTAATTGGACGACTACTCCATACATTTCGTAGACCTTGAAAAATATATGGGTTTCCGTTCACTGCAACTTGACAATTATGTATGGTTTAGTAAAAACGGTCGAGTTTCTAAAAATACTCTCTAATTATCTTAATGGAAGACTTTGCTAGCAACGCCTTTTCCTGAAGGCATTATACCTTTATGACGACATAATTTGCATAAAACGCGTTTTATGGTTGGGTGGGAAGTGGGAGTTTGCATTTGTAAAGTTTGATTCTGTAATCCTTGTCAGTATCGAAATATCTTGGATTACCTCTAACTTTTTGCATCTTATATGAGAGAGGGTAAATTGGTACTATACCAAAATATGTATTAGGTGAAAGTTAATGGAACTGACAAGCCAATAACTCTACATTTGTGTAAACTTTATTTTATTATCCTAAAATAGCATGACATAGAGTAATTAAATATTCCAAGTATTTACACTCATGGTTTTTAATTTTATCCACAGTTCTGTTACGATCTTCAACACTTGGAGCCCGCATAACAGGAGACAGTACTGACCTCATGTCACTTGCTGAAAAAGGCAAGGTCAATGGGGGAAGTAGCGCGTCTTCAACGAGTTCCAACGGAAGCGCAGATGACGATCCCAACCATACACATCACCAGCACAGCAATCAGCAAGGAGCGGTTTTAAGACATCCTCCCCCGTCGTCCTCATCCTCAGCTTCTGTTATTCGCACTGGTGTTAGCGGAGATAGTTCTAGAAACAGTAATAACGAAACAACGACAAACAACACTCCTCAAGCTCATAGTAGTAGTTCTGTACAACACCATCAACACCATCATCCCGTTGCGAGAAGCACCTCTCAGCAACTCATCGTTTCCACTTCTTCTGTCGCGTCGCACCCACATTCTTCCACTCTAATTGCCTCGTCGTCTGCGTCGCATCATCACCAGCAAGCCCTCGCCATTGCCAGCACTAGCACCAACTTTCGAAGAATGATGATGCCCCCAAGGACCAAGTCACTAGATTCGGAATCCCCACCTCCCTCTGAGCAAGGTCTTTCCACGTATGGAGACTCAATTGCCGATCAAGATGTAAGTAACAAGAAAATCATTTTATTACAACCGTTTGTTTTCTATTGAAAAATACATGACATGAATTTGGTGCATTATGTAAATACGTTACTTGTTTTAGCCCTAGTCAGCAACCATCCATAAAATGTTCTTTAAATTACCGATTGTTTGAACCTTTGTTTACAGGATCACATATTTGAAGTAGAAGAAATTTCTTTGGTGGAAGGTGATCTTGGGATGGTCGGTGATGGTAGTCGAGTGACATGCCCTTCTTCACCGGCTCAAAGTGGAAGCGTTGAAGTTGGTTTTGATTACGATGCTGCTGCGCGGAAGATGACTGTTCATATCATCCAAGTTCGTGGTGTCCCGCCTAAAGACATTGGTGGTGCCAATAACACACAGGTAAGCATATATCTTTGTCTTCCAATCTACTGATATGTTTTTAGACATTTTAAATAAAATCATATCTAATTTGTATCCTCGTTTCTTACAGGTGAGAGTGGTTCTACTACCTGGGAGAAAGCAGAAACACAAAACGAAAGTTAGACCGGGTGAGCACCCCTCTTTCATGGAAACGTTTGTGTTCACGAAAATAAATCC
>JAANSP010002765.1:0-12282 GCA_036850745.1 Homidia socia | reverse complement strand
CATAAAGTCATTATTGAAAAACACTTGGTTGAACAAAAGATCCTTTCTCTGGATCACTAACAATCTAAACAGCCACCTACGAGGCTGGGAGCCAGACCGAAAATAAGAAGAAAATACAGGGAGAGGAGAATCTTTAAAGTCTTTTGAGAAAAAAAGTGTAATATTCAATTGCGTCTTTAAAAACTGCATTTCTTGTTCAACACTTTGAATTGGACTGACCAGCTTTGCAGTAAACCAAGTGAACGTTGCACATTAAAATATGTTCATTTAACTTTACGAAATCCAGTTTTGTCATTTGTTATTACACGCTGATTTAAGTTATCCTGCATCCTGTTTTACTTTGGAAGTAAATCATATGCTATTAAATTTACAAGGGCTTAACCACAGATGCATTTTTTGTTTAGTTCATATATCTTTGTTTTTGTTCTACGTTAAAATAAAATCTACTAAATGATGGCATTGGTCACAAAAATACAATTAATACAATTAGCAAACAGCAAATGTACGTAAGGCATATCGAAATTGTAATTTGGTGTAGCCCCCATTTCTCTTTTATATACGAGATATAATAAGATTGCCAATGCCTGTCATAAAAAATCCAAAATTCCTCCTGTTAAACCAAACTACATTCCACAATCTAACGATTTCCATTCTCAATAACATAATTTCTATTCTGAGCCTGTTTAATTTCATTTTAGATGGTCAAAAAGGAAGAGAATTTTGTTTTCCCCTGTCTCCCGGAATTACATTTTTCCTCAATTGAAAACTTTTTTGCCATCGTGGGTTGAGAATTTTTATTATTATGGTCGATCATTTATTGACTTGACTCATACCCACCAATACGATAAGCTTTATTCCGTTCAATCTCATGTTTCGTACATAATTTCTATTCTGAGCCTGTTTAATTTCATTTTAGATGACCAAAAAGGAAGAGAATTTTGTTTTCCCCTGTCTCCCGGAATTACATTTTTCCTCAATTGAAAACTTTTTTGCCATCTTGGGTTGAGAATTTTTATTATTATGGTCGATCATTTATTGACTTGACTCATACCCACCAATACGATAAGCTTTATTCCGTTCAATCTCATGTTTCGTCTTCTTGTGAGTTCAGTAATACAATACTAGAAGAAACACAAGGGTGCAACAACAACAACAAAAAGACTCCTGCTTGCTGCTCGTTACCTACCCACCACCACCACCTACAATTTGCCCTGAAAACTGGCGAGGGTGTCGTTGTTATGTCGTCGTATATTGGTTAACTACATCTCTGCATTTTCTCCTGCCATTAATGAAGGCAACCACACTGTTGTCGATGTAGAAAGTGTATTATTATGTTTAGAAGACCAAAAAGTGGCATGGAGGGGGAAAAAGATGTGAGTGAATGAATGAATGATATAACGACGACATGTCCCAGGTCGCTAACAACACAACAAGTAAAGGAGTTTTCCTGGTAGTCCAAAGCAATAACAGTAATTTCTATTGCGTACAACTTATTCCTATAAAGAAATGCATGTATGCACAAACATTATCTTGAAGAGTAAATATCAGCTTTGGCAATTATAGTGTTGGTAGCAGTGGTATAGACAACGAAGGTTTCTTTGCCACAATTGCCGGTTCATTACATTTACTTTGCCATGACCAGGCACGAACGAGGAAACAACAAGTTTCTAAAAACAATACCGACCGACAGTACAAAAAATACAGTGTTCCTGCGAAGTCTATTCTCACTCATCCATTTTCGAATCCCAACTTTAATAGGAAAAAAGACCTGGTCTGGGACACATAAACAAACGTTATGTGTTGTGCTTTTGTGCGTTGGTAAATTTACTTGCTTTTTTGGTTCACTCTCTTTTTTATGTTTTTTTTCAATGTCGGAAGACGGAGGCGAGAGAAAAAGGAAGAAATATAAGGGAATGGGACGAAACTTAAGGAAATAATGGAAATTTAGAGCATCATCAGTTTTCCTTATTTTAGCTGTGAACCAGGAAGAAAAGAGGAGTTGAGCCAAAGTATTCGATACACAACAACAGGGCAAGAGACAGAAAAAAACCGAGAGGGGATGAAAATAATAGATGATATTCCCTTTTTTTAACCATGAACCAACTGAAAATCATGAATTATTCTTTTCTTCTTCAATCCCTTTTCTCACTCACTACTCTCCACTTTTTGTCGTGCGGCAGAGTGGATACAGGCAGACCCGAGTGTATATAAAAATGTGCAGGCACAAAAGAAAGAGAAGATGCATTTTTGGTTATTTTTATTGAAAATAGTCGGCAATCCTTATGATGATCACTCGACTCTCCATTTAATACATTAAGCATAATAATATTATATATTGGTATGTACTCATTCTTTCCAAACCTACTCATTCAAATAATAATAATAATATTCCATCAGATGCATTTTCCATAGCTTTAATGCTGCTGAGCAGAGCAACATTGCTAAAGACACTGGCTGCTACTGCTGTAGTAAATGTAATGGTATTTGATTATTATTAGTGTGAAAGTGGGCGTCTTTGGGAGCATTATGAGAATAAAATATGAATCACATTACATTATTTTTACCCTCCACACAATACTACAGCGTAACGTCGTCGTCGGTCGGTTCCATATAATGGGCATCATTTATGCACCACGGGGTCATGAAAAGGTGGCAGTCGCTTTAATGGGTTACCCATTGTCTGTGCTCCTTTTCTCTAATAGCGGAATTTTGTACACGTAAAGTTGTGCGTGGTTGCTTTTTAGAAAGTAGGTTTAGTGATAATCATCATCATCATCGCAATCTATGATGGTGATGACTATGCAGTTCGGTAGCATTGTAGAGGCTTGTGTGAGGGTAATCACACCTGCATTAAATTTCTCTTTCAATACATTATAATAATCGTTGCATTTTCTACTCCGACCGCAACATTGCAAAGCTTTTCCGTTTTTCGGAGAAAAGTAAAAAGCACTCTCTGGAAGCGAGTAGTTCATTCCTAAAAGTACAATTCCACTCTAATGTCATTGTCATTAATATTGGTTAGAAAATGATGAACATTTATTTTTCCGATGGAATGTAATTTTAAACGATTTATTCTAATGATGATGAATACCTTACCTTTGCGCTGCTGCTGTGCTTTATGCTGAGGAGGGAGGTTGAAAAAATTGTTATAATGATGATGCTAATAAGCCTCCCGGTTCCCAGCGCATTACCGGTTGAATGAAGGTGTGCCACGAGGAAATAAATGAATGCAAATCCTGTCTGTTTTCAGACTCATTATCAGTTGGAGGCGGCTGCACTGGTTAAATTGTTGCTCTTGCTCCTCATTTTTTTTCAACGAAAAAAAATGCTGATTCTCTTCAAACTACTAAGCTGTACCGCCATGAAGATTTTTGAAATACGGTGTTCCCAAACAAGTCTGTTTCAACCAAGCCGCCAACTCTCAGTTTATTTGTTCAAACGAAGCAAAAATAAAGCAGCAGTTTTTCCACTCAAAACAAAAAAATATTCTCGTCCAGATTTGAATGTAAGATTTTCTCCAGAAAAAATGAGGCTTGTCATTTCTCCGCAAAGAAAAAAAGTTTTTTTTATAAAAAAGACTAAAAAGTTGGAAGACAAAGTAAAAAATCTTTAAGCTGATACTACTTTACTACTAAAATGTAGTAACATTCATTTCATTTGTTGTAATGTCAAAGGTATTCGTAGTGTAGCGGATACAGAAAACAGCGCCATTTGGATTTTCCCCCTTTTCCCATCATTTTTATTTTAAGAAAAAAAGATTGGTTGATGTACAGACGAGAGCACAAGTTAATGATGACAATACTGATTGCATCCATTAGGCTTCTTTATTTCTTGTTGAATGCTGTTCCTGTTGGCAAAGTAAGAAGCTGCAAAAGTAGGAAGCATTGCATTATATCACATTTTTTCTTATATCTCAGATAAAAAGAAATTATAGCAAGTTGACACGAATTAGGTGGATTTTTTGAGAACACGACGAAAAAGACGATCTTTGTTATTGTGTGTGTGGTTCAAAAAGAGATTTTGGTACCAGTTGGGGTTAGGAAGTACGGTATATGTGCATATCCATTTTTTATGTTGCCGGTTGAATAAGATTTTATTTACTCTGCTTCTTGTAAACAAGATTTAGTAGCTGTGTAGTTTTAGTACGAGCATCTTCCACATTCAATGTGATTCTGTAAGAAACCCTCTCACTGATTTTCATCCAAGTTAAAACAAAATAACGACAAAGACAATGGCTTGGTCGAGGAAAATCAGACTGAAAGCGTATGTCTTTTTGAGTGAAGAATTCATCTAATCCACAAAAATCGTGGACGAAATATGTCCTTTCTTTTACTCTGTTAGTTAGCTTGTTGTGCAAGTATTCGTAAGGCTTCTCTGCTGATTCTGATCAGAACACAAAGACAAAAACATGAAGACAAATGTCATTTTACTGGTGGAATCGTAAAGAAACCCACAGACATTTGCTCGGTGACTCGGTTTAGCTAAATAACATATCTGATTTCTCATTTTATCTATTTACCTTCCGTTCGACGCTCTAAATTTCTTATACTGTTTCAAATACTGTTTATATACACACCTTATACTAGAGATACGGATGTGACCTACCAAGTCAACCTAAAACTCTATTTTTCCCCTCAGAGATGTATAATGCCCCCAGGAAAAAAATAAAGAGTAAAGGTAGATTGATACGGATGTGACCTACCAAGTCAACCTAAAACTCTATTTTTCCCCTCAGAGATGTGTAATGCCTCCAGGAAAAAAATAAAGAGTAAAGGTAGATTTGAGACAAGGAGAGAGACATTATTTTGGGGTTGCCTACTACTACTGCTGCTGCTATATTTATTCATTTCCTTGCTGTTGTACATCGCACTTCTTGGTTGTTGGTAATTTCATTAAGGAAATCAGATAACACTCATTTTAATGTCCCTCCTCATCATGAAAACTTAAATCTTGTCTTTTTTACCTCCTTGTCTCCTTCCTCTCCTTTACGTATGTTCATTTTTATACCTTGGGTTGTGTGCTCCAACAACAGCAGCAGCAGTTTTAAAACCAACCTACCAGAGGTCTTTAAAACAGTAGCATATCATTCTTATCACTCCTCCATCGTCAACAATACCAAAGATACTTTTATATATTTTTAGTTGGGATACTTTTTTTGTATGATGCATCTTTGAAAGATGTTCTGTGATGCGGAGAGAGGAAAGAGAGATTGCTAGTTAGTGGGAATGCGAGAAGTTTTTTTGTTCACCTCATTATAAGCATTAGTCGTATGACAAGCTTCACAAGTTGTTGAATCTGAGAAGAAGAAAGTGAAGGAAAAATGAGATTTCGTGACAGAAGAGAAAAAGGAACAAGCAGTTTTCAACCTTACAACGTTTATTTGTATGTCAAAACCGACGAAGAACTGCGTATAAAAAAGTGTAAGGAGGAAGAACAAGAATACTCATAATAATAATAAAAGAGTCAGGCTAGCTGGCTGTGAGACCAAACTATTTTTTAGTAAAGGAGCGGACCTGATTTATTATTATTACGCCACCATTAGCAGCTCACAACTCTTGGTTTACTGCAATTAAAAGACGTGCTGGTTTCTTATTTCGATCTTTTTTTCGTTTTTTACCGAATAACACAATGAGCCATCACAGTACATCTCTCTCCCTAAATGTTTCATTAAAGTACATAAAAAGTGCAGTGAGGAGAAGTGTGGTAAAAATATATGGGAATTCTTCTTTTATCACCTTTTGAATGTGTCACACACTACCTCTCTATCTTGCGCTGTAATTCAACACATGCTCACAAAAAAGTTACTACTTTTCCTTGCAAAAAAGTGCATTAAAACAGTTGCACACAGACACAGAGAAACATATAAAAAACTTTGTTTAAATTCATTGCATTTTCCATCAAGTAGCATAATATATTATTATTCTTCTCTCCTGCTCTTTGTACTTGCTTGATTGAAATACAATATGACACACAGAAGATTGCATAATAACAATATATTATTCCCCCTTGATCTTCTCCGTCTATTTTTGTTTGTATTTTTCACATTTATTATTTTTTTGGTACTTCATTGTCGTCTCATATCATGTCAACAAGGCCTCTGGCCTCTTTATCATTTGATTGGCGTAGACATGCAGAAGTAGAGGAGAAGAATTACATAATGCTTTGTTGTCGCATAACCAGAGAGGCAGCAGCATCTTTATCTTTCACAATAACTAATGCCAATGCCACATTCAGGCTTCCTTCTCCTCCCTCCTTTTACTTTCCAATTCTTCTTCTTCTTCTTGCATTTCCGTCGTCTTCCCTTTTTATATTCTTGTTTTCTCCTCCCGTTTCCTCCATCATTTTCCTTTTCTTTTTACACTTTCCTACAAACTGCCCCACAAAACACTGAATACAAATTCAATATAGTTTTCTTCCCCCAAAATAGAAAGAACAGCAACAATAGCAACGCATATTCTTTCTTGCTTATTTTTTCTTATCATCCTCGTCATCAAATATTAAAAGGGATGCTTTGAAGTATAAACGAATATTGGTGACTTTACTTCTGGTTGGTGATGGTGGTGGTGTTGGTGTGTACACAACAGGAAAGGGAGAAAAGAAAAAAANAAATATTAAAAGGGATGCTTTGAAGTATAAACGAATATTGGTGACTTTACTTCTGGTTGGTGATGGTGGTGGTGTTGGTGTGTACACAACAGGAAAGGGAGAAAAGAAAAAAATCATCGTCTTGTTCTTTCTTCTTCGTCATCATCCTCATATTTTCCCTTAAGGTGGTTTTTATTAAGGTTTCGTTTCTTTCAACTGATCTGACGGTAAGAGAAAAAAGTGTGCTATATTAAAAACTCACGAGTGTATTGTATAGTCAGTGTGCTATTGTCATGTTACTTCTAAACAACTTTTACAAGAGAAGCAATAACTAGTGGAAATACAAGTATGTATAGCATGTGCCCCGACCAACAACCAAAAGTACAATCATTCTCTTTTTCTAGGGGAGAAAATTTGAGGGTGAATGAATGAATGAAGTATGAATGAAGGGAAGAAAGAAAATAAGAAGACGCGAGAGCCTGCCTGCCATGCAAAGGAAAAAGAGAAATGATGTGAACATGAGAAATCGAAAAAAGGAAGTCTGTCAAGTTGATCAATGATCGCGATCAAAGAAAACATGCCGAAGATGTGTAGTAGTATAATATTTTGGAGTGATGTATGTAGGTACTTTTAATAGTAGTAACATGAAGGCAGGCATGCGGTAGTGTATTGTAACGTTAATTTTCTTTGTGTAAATCTGAATAACTAGATAGGTATCCATCTATTTACCTACCTACTTCAACTGGTATCAAAAGAACCAAAAGGAGAAAAATAAGTTGCACCCTGACGTACAGAGCGAATATTTTAATAGAAATATGAGATGATTACCTTGTCTCGAATTTCTTCTTATTATCAAATTTACTAAAGAATAAAGACAGATGATGTCAGTGTATGTAACTAGATTTTACGCACCGGAAAATTCATTATTTGATTCATTAAATATTTGGTGTTTTAAATTACAGTTGTGAAATCAGCTTTGCGCACGTTTAAACATTCAGAATTAAACCTTGGACTTGAGAAAAAAGCAAATTTTTGAACGCGTTATATTCTGCTTAATTTTACAGCCATAACTAAGCATAAAGTACACATCAAGGCATTGGTCGATGTTAGACATAGGTACGATAACCATGTCAGTCAGTTGCATTAACTTCTTTGGCATTGGAATCATAGATTTATTTACGTGCATGCACAATACACATAAATATGATTCCTGTTAATCTTAAAAATTACAGACTTCGTTTTCGGTCCAATGTCGTAAAATAGTCACAAATCAGTAGTGTCTGACGAAATTCTGTACTGCAATAATACTTGGAAAGTTTTGCTCCATTTCCAACTCAACCCAGATTACATACACAAGTGATCATAGATGGATAGAACAGATAAAACGGTTGAACATGATAATCAAATTAAAAAGTTCTGTTGACTGAAAGAGAAATGTATACCAGAACAGCATTAAGGAAGTACACATACAATACTGCAGTACTGCAGTGAAAATAAAAGTACCTTGTGCGAGATGCTTATCATCGATAATGCAGTCATTATATTCTAAAAAAATGTGATGATGAGAAGATAGTGATTATTGTGATGACAAGGCGGCAGCTAGCCTGAGACCATCATACCTTTTTCCTTGATAATCAAATTAAAAAGTTCTGTTGACTGAAAGAGAGAAATGTATACCAGAACAGCATAAAGGAAGTACACATACAATACTGCAGTACTGCAGTGAAAACAAAAGTACCTTGTGCGAGATGCTTATCATCGATAATGCAGTCATTATATTCTAAAAAAAAGTGCATGTGATGATGAAAAGATAGTGATTATTGTGATGACAAGGCGGCAGCTAGCCTGAGACCATCATACCTTTTTCCTTGTACAGTCGAACCTATCTGTACTGGCCTACTTTATAGTGGCGACAGGGATATAGTGGCCGAATTTGGTGTCGCCCGGCTGAAGGTATAGGGAAATACATGTTAAAATGTTAGCTTATAGTGGCCGCTTTATAGTGGCCACAGCACTATAGTGGCGGGTATTTGAGGGTCCCACCACGCATTTACTAGCTTTATAGTGGCCTACTGCAATCTACACAACCAAGACAGCGCTTAAATTTATCCTTTCTGTCACCATTTCTTACCAAAATAAACAACTGACTGCACCTGTGTGAGATTTCTTTCGTGATTTCAGTCAAGTCTTGCTGGTCGTCAGTCATCAGTCATCCATCCAGTTTTACTTTTTTATTTAACGATTTCAAAATGGCCACCAATTTGAAGCCACCAAATAAGCGTAAATCCATAACAGTTAGTGAAAAATTAAAAGTGATTGCAAGCATTGAAGAAGGATCAACGCAAGCCAAAGTAAGCAGAGAGTTTAATATAAATAAATCTACGGTAACAGCAATTTGGAGGGACCGCGAGAGGATTAAACAGGATGGCATAACTTTTAACACATCATTTAAGAAGATTCGAAAATGTGAATTTGAAAGTGTCGACGCTGCTTTATTAGCTTGGTTTAACATTCAGAGAAGTAGAAATATACCACTGAATGGACCAATTTTGAAGGAAAAGGCTTTAGCTATTGCTCAACTTCAAAATGTCGGAAATTTCAGTGCCTCTAATGGGTGGTTTAGAATCATGGAAAAATAGGCACAATATCATATTTAAAGTGGCAGCTGGAGAAGCAGCGTCAGTTGATACCTCCAGTATTGAGGAGTGGACTAAAACTGTATGGCCATCGATTTCGCAAGGATTCAACACATCTGATATTTATAACGCTGATGAGACAGGATTATTCTTTCGATTACTGCCGCAAAAAACCATGGAATATAGAAGAAAGGAATGTCATGGTGGAAAACAATCTAAGGACAGGTTAACCGTTCTACTTTGTGCTAATGGTGATGGTTCTCACAAGCTCAAACCGCTGGTAATTGGAAAAAGTGCTCGACCAAGGTGTTTCAAAAACTTGCGTGACTTGGCTCAGCTACCTGTTCATTACGAGTCCAACACAAAAGCGTGGATGACATCTAAAGTAAGTAACTTTAATTTTTTATTTTTGTTTTAAATTAAAAGAAAATAAAAAAATTAAATAGTTAACTAGATGTAATTTTGATTAATCTTTCAGATCTTTACAAGTTGGCTAAAACAAGTTGATACGCAAATGGGATTGCTTCGTAAAAAGATACTCTTGGTTTTGGACAACTGCTCAGCTCATGTGGCAGCTGACATTCAACTGACGAATATAACAGTTGCATTTTTGCCCCCAAATGCGACATCAATGGTACAACCAATGGACCGAGGGATCATTAACTGTTTTAAAATCAAATACAGAAATGAGCTTCTCAAGAAAATAATAGCACTACTGGACTCAAATTCAAATCCCAGAATTGACGTTTTGGATGCCATATATGGAATCGACTTATCTTGGAACTTCGTTACAGCCCAATGTGTATCGAGTTGTTTTCGGAGTTCTGGACTAATTAATACACCAACAGAAATAGAAGTCGTTACAGAAGAAGTGACTGAAGACAATCTTCCTTTCCAGACTTTGTCGGATATAGGAGTATCCTTTGAAGAGTACGTTGGAGTTGACAATAATCTATTGACATCTGAGGAGCCTTCCCTTGAAAACATTGCGCAAGCTATAAGCAGTTCTTCAGCTACTTCAGAGATTACACTGGATTCCGACGAGGAAGACGAAGAACGTGTTACGATTTCTAATCAAGATGCTTTAAGCATGATTGAGAAATTAAAATTTTACGTGACTTGCAATACTGGAGACACTATGTATTTACATCAACTTGGTGTCCTTGAAAAGTTCGTTGTAGGCAAGTCAGTTTCTGCAATGAAACAATCTAAGATTTTGAACTTTTTTAGTTCAGAAAAAAAATCAAACTAAAAGCTTTTTTCCTTGTATGTTCAGTAAGCGTGCGTATGATGTAGGTTTAGAAGTTAATAAAAAGTTAAAAATACAAACGCAAATACTCTCTGCTTAAGGTTTTAGTTAATCGTTTATAAATTGATGCGGGTTTAAAAGTCGAGAAATGGTTTAAACAAAAACGTTAAGTACATACAGTTGCTTTAAAGCTGCTTTTCAGCTTGAACATATTTAATTTTTTGTATAAATGAATGATGTAGGTTTAAAAGTTAATAAAAAGCTAAATAAAAAGTTAAAATATTTGTCATGCACATGTTTTTGTTGTGTTTGCATGCATGCACCGCCACATTTTTTTTTAATTATACTGGCTTAGGCCATAATAACCTATACTGGCTTAAGCCATTATAACCTATAGTGGCTTAAGCCACTATAGTTATACTGTCCATTGGCTATAGTGGCCTGTTTTTATGTCGCCCTTGCGTCGCCACTATAAAGAGGTTCGACTGTAAAAGAATCCTTTTGTAAAAATGGGGAAAATCTTCACTGTATGGTAAGCTCTTCATTAGAGAATGTAAGAAGCACTCGGTATTCACTTTTATTTGTACCACTTTACTGTATGGTTTTAATGATGTACATACTAAAAAACCAGAGAACGTTTCAATTATTATATCAGTAAGCCAAAATTGATTAGCGAAAAGTGAGTGTTATGTAATGAAAAGCAATTTCTGAATGTTAACATTACTAAATCATCAATCAAACTTACGACTGCAAATGGTTTACAATATCTTATTTAATTTTAATGTTGCCTCTATTTTTCGAGATAACATGAAGTTAACACTAAGCACATAAATTATTTTAAAATTAGAACAAACATGGGCCTAATGTATGAAAGAGATAATTCAGAATATGCTATTAATTTAGTTTTTATTCAATAATTGGCCATATTGCCATCATGTACGGCAATTCAGTGTAAATTACAATTGTCAATTCGACAAAAAAGTTAATATTTCATAGGATAATTATTACATAATAAAATTTACTAATAATCGCGGATAAATCTACGTTTTTTCATGCAGCTCAACCAAAATGTTTATAAAGTCAAGCTTACTCTGAAATTTTGCATTCCCTACTGTTTTAATAAAAAATCTTCATCCGACAAGTCAGCTAGCGACAATTAAATATTGTTTTCAAGGAAGCCTTTCGGCATTATAATGTGGACACACGCAGAAACTATGGTGTGGTAAGTATCTTCTTTGCCCATCTCAAAATATCACAAATCTGGTACTCGTTTTTTCTATTGGGCAACAAATTACATGGCTCGCTAATATAGATTAATAAATTATACCATATCACAGTTGAAATACAAGTTGCTTAGTTTTGAAAGTACATGATGAGAGTAAGTAGATTCTACCCCAATTTTTGTTTCAAATCCCTTTATAACTTGTTTGAGCTTATCATTGTTTTGACTAAATCATTTTTATACTTTTGCCAAAAAGTTCTGACAACGCAAGAAATTTTTTATAACTAGAAACAAAATTCAAATTTACTGAAACATTTTTGACATTACATGATTTTAAGTACTCGAGTATTTGTGAGCCATTTAATTCTCTCTGGTGTTACTTTTGTCAACGGCATCCCAGAAAGTGACGGAATTAGTTCCAGGACCACTTGCAGCAGATCTGTTTTCGCTGCTGCGGCTTTATTTTCTCCAATGTTTTTTGTCCAGGTAGTTTTTAAATGTACAGCAAAGAGTACTTACTGCAAGTTTGTTTGCGAGGTGCTGCTTAAACAAGCTAATGAGCAAATTATTCCCTGTAAAGTGTTTAGATT
>JAANSP010002764.1:0-12282 GCA_036850745.1 Homidia socia | reverse complement strand
GGATGGAGATGATGAAAGAAAAAAGGACCAGCAAAAGCAGTGGACTGATTTTGTGTACTTCTTGTCTCTCAGCAGTCGAAAGTTGGTCTGGTTCTACTGCTGGGGAGAAAGTATCAAAACAGAAGGTGTTTTAAAATGCTTACAACAGAAAGGTATGCTATGTGGACAAGATACTAGAACAAGTGAGAAAACTCACATAATGTACAACACAACATTCAGTCAGTTGGAAAGTAAAAGGATTGTCTTTCTCGCTGACATTTATTGTGTGGAGTAAAGTTCATCTACAGAGAAGAACAAGTGAAGAGGATAGTAGTGATGTTGATGATCTTCGTGATCACTGCTTTACTCCTGTGTCTATCTCTCTGTTCTGTCTGTTCTGACTCTGATGTTCAGGAACACATGATGCGAAAACTTAATAAAATAATCATGCATGAATTTCTTTTGCATATACGTATAAATATGTAAACTTACACGACATACGTATGTCAGTAGCTGGAGAAAACAAATCACAGTGATTCTTTCAAGGAAAGCTTATTCTACATCTGCTTTAGGTTTGCCACGGAAGAATTTGTATGATTCGTAAGCTACGTGAACGCTCTTCTTTATACGATGGAGAATTACTACTCGACACAACCACCCAACCCCTGGAACGATACACATAGTTGGGGTTTAGGGAAAAGTAAGGACATTGGATTCTGATTTGAATCGGAGATGAGCCTCCTGGTATGTGCGGTAGTGGTTATATATTAAAACTCTGAGTTGCATTCGTAATTTGTGGTGGAGGTTACTGGTGGTTCTATAGTGATGGCCGGGGATAGTCTTCATAAGGTTGAGTTTGAGGAAATAAAGAACTCGAGCAACTTTAGATTTTTTCCACCCTTTGTAACTACATATACTGTGCAACAGCGAAGACAGGTAAGAGGTCTGGGGGGTAAGCTCATCCACTTGACTTTAAGCCATGTCACTTCTATATTAAATAGAGTAAAAATAGGATATTTCTGGAGAAATTTAAGAGTAAGCACACGCTTTAGTCAGTATACATTTTTTTAAATCAAATCCGATTTGAAAGAATTATAAATTCCTGTCGATATTTATTGAAACGCATACTAAAGATATGAGATATGATGCGATAAGCTTCAGTGCTTAGCAAGCACTGAATATTAGGGGAAACTATATTCTTTGCGCAAAAGTTTAATTAAAAAATTCGTTAGTCCTGCGGATTTTTCAGAAACTGTCGAGCTGTCCCCTTCCTTCCTATGCCCCTGATACTAAAACTATGCATCTCGTTCTCTCTTGGAACTCTTTTCCCTGTAAGTTAGAGGTATCATATCATACCTGCTGAGCAATAATATAGGATGGATCTTTTATGGTCAGCCATGGGCCATGATGATCCCGAAGGTGAGCTGCTGTTGGAGGGGAGGGCGGAGGTTTAGACTCTTTGGAGGGGTGCCCGGAGGGGAGGTTGGAGGTTCAGGTGTAGTGGAGGTTTGATCGGAGGGGAGGTCGGAGGTTGAGTTGGATGCAGGACTCTGCTTGGAACTCTTTTCCCTGTAAGTTAGGTATCATATCTTACCTGCTGAGGCAATAATATAGGATGGATCTTTTATGGTCAGCCATGGGCCATGATGATCCCGAAGGTGAGGTGAGCTGCGCAAAGTCTAGCAAGATCAAGTTTTCTCCAAACTGCTTTCTTATGCTAATTCTTTGACATCGACATCACATACAACTTGTCGACCTACATGCATGCATCGAAATGACTTAAATAAATGTATGCTATCAATACTATATAATGTGTCATTCAGCTTGTAAATCAAGATTTAGATTATGTATTACCTTACTACTACACATGACCACTGCCCACTCAAACATCAAATAGAGTTGAGATAAAAAAATAAAAAGAAGAATAGTAATCTTAATGTGTAGGGAATCACGGAAAATCTGTTGGTACAAAAGCATTTTAATACCTAGTCATTTAAGAGCACTTATTTTTCAAGGGCAATGTGCTATGCGGCAGAAAAGGCTTCTCTCCTTAGCCATGTATCACTTTTTGTTGCGTGTAAAAAGCAACAAAGCTGCAAAGACGTGAAAATTCCATGTCAGTACCCATGTAAAAAATGGATAAAGTAAGGCTAAGATATGACGTTCCAATTAATTGGATAAGTAACCTTTCTATTAAGTTTACTCCGTGATGACAAGTGCTTTCTTCAGTGCGACCAAGTTGCAAATCGCATTAAAGCACTAGTTGACATTGGTTAAAGGCTTCTCTCCTTAGCCATGTATCACTTTTTGTTGCGTGTAAAAAGCAGCAAAGCTGCAAAGACATGAAAATTCCATGCCAGTGCCCATGTAAAAAATGGATAAAGTTAGACTAAGATATGACGTTCCAATTAATTGGATAAGTAACCTTTCTATTAAGTTTACTCCGTGATGACAAGTGCTTTCTTCAGTGCGACCAAGTTGCAAATCGCATTAAAGCAGTAGTTGACTTTGGTAAATGCGAACGTATTGCTCCAGTGAACTAGTTTAATGAGTACGTATGCATCTCATTATAAAATTTAAGGACTTTAGTGTTTACTGCATTCTGCATTTACAACTATAATCCTTATTACTTGTTCACGCTTGCTCATACCATTACTGATCAGTTGACAGAAATGAGCGTACTTACAAGGACGGGTAGTTTTCATTCGGTCTCGGAATTTTACATTTTTAAATACTTTGGTACTTTTTATACCAGTATGTTTCAAATATAGGACATACATATTAAGTTCTATAAAATAGCATATACTTATGCTTTATTTAACAATTTGGCCCTTTGTACCTTGCAAAAAAACGCTGCTTTCACTCCACTCCACTCAAGCTATTGATGTTCATAATAATGGTAAAATTCAAATGCAAAGAAGTGAACCAACGTTGAAATTGCAAGTTTTTCCGGAGATTCCTTTACCCTTGCTTACGTTAGATCCTTATCCACGCACGACGTACTTTCAGTATTTCATATACACGCTAAAGAATACTTCAATCGTGGAAACATTTTTATTTCTCCTTTATCTCTTTTTCACCAACATTCCTGATGTGATTACACAAATTGCGTATTCCTTTGCAGCGAATTTTACATAACATATTACCTTCTTATTGGTTAAAAAAGAAAGAATCAGAGGTTGAAAACGCTTTATTCTTTTCATTTTACGGCTTTTATACGGCTGAATAAAAACATTGTGGTTTTCATCTTTGCATAAAGGCGATGAATTAATGATTTCCAGTAGTCTTGCAATTGCCTACATAACTAGATTCTTTGCCAAGAAAATGTCATGGATTTACAGAAAATTCAGACCGTAAAATTAAAGAAATACGGACAGTAAGGCGCTTGTTTATTTTTGTTTTAGAAAAATGAGCCGTATACTGGCCCGACATATACATACTACATACATTAAAAATAGACTGACACTGACGATTAGTATCATCAAAGTGAATAAGTTACATAAGAAGGCCTGTGAAAATTATCATGCAATGCAGTGTTGTAAACACAATTCAACACAAACCATGTCTAAAGTTTGACAAAACGTTGCTCTCCTAGTTAATTTTTTTTACCTTTGTCGCTAATTCAACTAACTGAACTGCCAGCAGAAACACAAAAAAATACATTCCTTTATTTAAATACAATACTCATACATTTGCATGATTACACTTTTATTATTTCTTTCTGTATCTGGTCCTATACTACTGAGATAGAAGAGACAAAGGGAGACGCAAAAAAGAAAAGTTTAAGTTGTAAAAAAGTAAAACACAAAGCAGATTATGTGATTCCGATTCCGATAAATATAAAGATAAAGCCAGATAAATTCAGAGAACATGAAAAAATACCTATATGCTGGTCCAGGTTATTCTGCGCTTTCTATGAAAATGGCTCAATACGAAATAGCATTGGAATTTATATGATTCATGATTCCTCCTCCAGGCTAGTTTTCTTATTTCCAGCATACTCTTTTTGAATTTAAACCATAAAGTGAATGCTTACATGCTTAAATTTAAAAGTAGTTTTAGTTGCATGAATGGTAACATAAAAAATGCCCAGAGAAAGTAATTACCGAATCGAATATAAATTTTACCTATAGCTAACGAGTAAAAGCTACTTATTGCAACCAAACGGGTTTACGTCGAAAAATAAAATAAAAAAGGCTAGAAAATCAATTCTACAAAAAGGAGTTAGTTAGTAATAAAGAAGAACCAGGAAATACCAGAATGAAAATATTGAGATGAAGTAGGTTAATTTTCCATATGGATGAAACTTTCAAACGGCAAACACAGAACTGAAATTTCATAAGTTACTACCAGCTGTAGTGATTACAAAAAGTTTACAGACAGTTCATTTTCTAGATTCAAAGAACCCTGAAGGCCAAAAAATTATTTATCAGCAAAATATATTTCACAATATTGTCAGTTTTACGCTTAGGTATACGATTAACGTCGGCTTTTGCTCCAAACAAAAATATCCTGGAAATAAGTGGCCAACATAATACTCATAAAAATCGCATAACCCAACAACATAATTTATTTATCTATACAATATCATATAAATGCATTATTTATATTGGAATTGACGACTTTTCAGGTTTTCTTTGGTAAAAATTAATTTAACTGTTGACTTTTCTGTTTTCAAATGACAAACTCGTAAACCACCAATAAATAAATGCGCCTTCTTTCAAAAAATTCCTTTTCCATTACATTTTTTTTGTATTTGGAAATTATGTTTATACTAAAAAAATTGCTTTTCTAATACAAATTTTTTTGTATGCATTTGGAAATAAATTTTATATTTTACTGAAAAATTGCAAAGTAAATATACTAGCATCGAATTGCGCAATTTACAACTATGCACTTGCTTTTTTCCATTAATTCTGATTAACTTAAGTCAGTTTTAAACAGTTGTAATTTGGCAAACAATTCAAATTCAAACATTTAATTCAGGCAAAATGCTATATATCATCATATTCATCATAGCATCAATACAAGTTTTATTTGAATTCTATATTAATTAGGTGTCACAGATGACTTTTAAACTTTATAAAACTGCTATGTCGGTCTTGCCAGGCCGTTTGCGTTCTACTGCATTTATGCAATTAATAAAAACTTCAAATTTTTTATTTAGACCATAAAGATCCGTGTTCTAAGGACCCTTGACCACCAAATATGTTCCGCATTATCCGCATCATCGGCAACATGCATTCTGGGTCTATTAACTAATGATTTTGTAGGTAGATACTCACGATCGTGATCATTATGTCAACTAAATCTAAAATCTTTAACTAAAATCATTTTATCACAAAACTTCATTTGGAACTTGGTAGTCGGAAAATTCTAGACAGCAAATAGCACGTTATCTAGTAGACAAAAAGGGAAACTTTACGGGAGATAATGACGAAACTAAAAATGTGCTGGAAGTTCCAGCCTGGAACCTGGAGGAACTAAGAGTAAAATCCAAGACGCTAAGATCATCATCCGTACAGTACATCAGCATCAACTCCATTCCATCCAAGGGGCTTGCTTGCATTACATCTTGAGTCTTTAGTATATCATCATTTCTGTTTGGTTTGTTGAGGGAAAGGAGAACCAAGAAATTCTCTATTCTCTATCCATTTTTATTACTTACCTACTTTTACTTTTTACTTTACTTTACTTCAGTTCTCTTACTTCTCTTCAATCTTCTTGTGTTATGCAGTGCAGTATGCACCTTTATTCATTAATGGCAGACTACAGTTGTACTTCACATATTAGTGTATGCTTTAGTAAATCTAATAGTAAAATCATGAGTTGCGGACAGCCCCTTTACTCTAGCATTGCACAGCCGGACTAGCCGGAGTAATGTTTTTGCCTCCAAAGATACCATCACAACAACGCAGTTGATTGGTGAGTTTGAAGATGGGATGCGGGAAGTCTGTGAAAAATGATCAACAGACAAAAAATTCTGACATTCCAGCATGTTGCATGTTGATGCTTGAGTTTTAGTTTAAAGATTGGATTTAAAAGGCTTTTGAAAATACAAAAATTGGTATCGTTTTTAGTCATTACTAGCAGCAGTTAGAAGTAAGTGACAAGTTTATAATTAATATATTGCGGATTTCTAATAGAACGTTTTATTAAGTTTCTTTGGCTTTTTTGTTTGGATAATAACTTGTTTCAAGGTGACTTTTAATTTGTAGACAAGTCCTTGTCGTTGGCTGTATTCTTGAATATTATTAAGTGATTTGAATATTTATAAATTATGTCTTCCTGCATTATTGGTTTGTATCCTAGATCTTAACCTACCGATTGTCCTTCTGTGCTGCTGAAACATTTATCTGGATGAACATTCAACTGTTGAAGATTTAAGAGGAAGTGACAAGCAGCACTGTCACGGCGTCGGTGTAGCAAAGGACGCTAAAGGAGATTGAATGAGTTCCAAACTTCAGGTACGTGAAATAATGTTAGTTTAAGGGGATGAAATTGAAAAAGTTACTGTTTTTACATGAGAAAAAATCGGAACAAATAGCAAATGGTATTCAATAGCAAATCATCAAGTCTTCTTTATCATCTCATCTCTATTCAACTAGTGTGATATGTGACGGTATTCATTACTTCTGCATTCTACTTCACAGTGAGTATTGATTACACGAAGATAAGGAATGCTGTGATGTTCTTCACCAGAGAAACTCATTTGCATGTCACGAATTTTCTACAGAAAGTCACTATTAGCTACGAGGTAATATAATGATGCTGCGTGATTCTCGCTGACATTATCATCTGAATTGTAACAAAAGATGCTCATTTTGATTTGATGGTACTTTTAGGATTATAAGTAATAATATGACATGATGGCATGACGCAGTATAGAATAGAAAAAGTTGCTGCCTGGAAAGGCTCGTCTTTTTTGTTTTTTTTGTCATTCGTAGAAAAAAATATTAAGTATATGCAACGACGTAGTTGTTAGTTTCATTATTAGTAGCAGGAATATGAGCTGTAAGAAAACAGTATATAGATGTTGTTTTTATGTCCAGTAATATGGAATTTACGAATATGCTCAAAATTGGGCTTAATGAATTTGTTGTGCATGTTTAAAGGTATGTAAATAAAAATGAAAAGATTTCACTGATTGACTTGTGAATGCGTAGTAGTACAGCAAGTTACTAGTTGTAATTCAGAACTGCGGATGCAGTTCTGTTCTTGGTCATTTACATGAAAAGATACTAGTGGTAGGAAAGTTGGTAGTTAGTACTACTCCTTGTGCTTGGTATAATTTTCCTGGGACACTGAAGTCTCATTATTTATTCGCTTGCAGGTTTAGGTGATAACCGTATCATAAAAAGTGCTAAACGAATACACATATTCTTAGACTACCGAAAAATAAAGGATTTTATTTATTTCATACTAAGGTAAAATTATTTATTCACTCGCGTTAGTATCCCTATCATATTATTTCTGCAAAAGAATAATTAAGCAAATTTCATTCACAGTTCTCATCTTGTTCTAAAAAGCAAATAAAATATATACCTATTTTACAAAAAGATTTTATTGAAAGTTTTCAAAAAAAGTTCTAAACTGAAAGCGTTTTCACTATGTTGGCGTATGCAAAAAAAGTTAGGAAGACAAATATTTTATTGTAAATAACGAAAACGCATGTTGCTAATGTTTAATTTTTCTTTTGTTTGTTTTTTAATAGGGTCGCCGACCTCTCACTGAAGTGCAGCAGACAGAGTCGGCGAGTGAAAATGAAATGGTAGGTCGACAGCAGACATCAGGTAAAAAATTGGGGTCAAAGACTCCCTCCGACTCCCCAAATGGAACGAAAAAGACTTTATCCAAGTTGAAAAGCGGCGCGGTTACCAAAAAGAAGGTGGGCAAAATTCTGGTTTGCAAAGAGGTTCAGACTGAAAATGGGGATGTGTCAATGGTTACCGGAGGTAAAGAAAACTCACAAAAACGGCCATGACTATGAGATCTAATACTTGTATTACTATTATTTAGTAAGTATTTTGTAACGACATGACATTATTTTTTCTGTAATTATAGAAGAGGTTCCTCTCGAGTATTGGAAAGAACTGGCAGAGAGTCGTCGCACCGCGTTGGAAGAGGCACTGGAGGAAAATTACAACCTGCACCAACGGGTTGATGAATTAGAGAAAGAAAAGACTTTATTGGAAGAGATGGTGGAGCAGGCCAAAACCTTGGCTAGCATGCTCGAAGTAAGTACTATGAACATTATGTGGGTTTATTTTATTTATGATTTAAGTTTCAATCACATTTATGCGTGTACTATTAATATGAATCAGGACCTTGACGAAGATAATCCTGATGAGTCTGGAATCGCTTTCAGTTCAGACAAGACGGCCGATGATTCTATTTTAGAGAAAGAATGATCTATACGAAATATTTTATTTTTTTAATTTTCACCTAAATTCAATGTTTGCATGTAAATCAGTCTTAAAATTTGTCTTCAGCTATAAGTTGTAAATATTAAACTACGTGAATTTTACCTGAATGACAGTGTGCTTGATTCGTTAGCTTATTTAAATGTAATTGATAAAACTATTGCAGTTACTTTAGTCCATTATGAGAGACTGATAACAGTTTGTACCATTTAAAAGTAAGTATATAATATATAGATTGTATTGTAAGTTCTACTAAGCCTTCTGGCAAAGGTTAGATTTATCATTAATGTTTAATGTTTAAAAATGAAAAGAAGTGTCTTGATTTTTATTTAATTGATGTAATCAGATGTAAATATTGTGTTTGAGGTTGCATGAAAACAACTTTTGCGATCTAGATAGAGCAGCATTAAATATCATGGGCGTCTCCATGACAGAAGAAACAGTAAAGATAATACAGAAGCACTTCAACATAGATTCAGTTAATATGTATCAATCTATAATTTCATTTATCGATTTCATATAAATAAATTAATCTTAGAAGCATTTTATAAAAAAAACAATTATATTAAAATTATTGTTTTATTTTATTTTAAATCTTTAAAATGCATATTAGATACACAATGGACCGGGATACATTTCAATTAACAAGAAAATGCGATAACCATGTTTATACACCATTAGCTTTGGGTGTTATCAAACGGAAAATACTATACTCTAAATTATTTGATTCACAATTAATTGATTTTTGAGGCAGTCTTTTCGTTAAAATCAGTCTGTACAGTATCAAGAATACAAAAGTTATTTTTTATGAACAATGTAGCTTAAAGAACACCATGTGCATTTTTTTGTTATACACAAATATACAAACTACATATTATTCGTTAGAATTTATTAATCCCGGATGTGGTACATTTTCAATGTTGTCACGTACATGCGCAGTGGCTGTTTCACAGAAACCTTGGAACTCCTCTTTGGTAAGTTTGTGGCACTGATCTTGGTCAAGAACGGTGAACAACTTTCGAAAAGGAGAGAAACGGTTTAAGGTTATCCCGATTACCAATTAGAACAAGTTTCACTCTTGCACGAGTAATGGCCACATTAAGACGCCGAACATCCTCTAGAATACTTCCCTAAACATATCGCAAACAAAATACATAAATAGTTATTTAAAAAAATAAGTACATTTTCAAATGAACTTGTAAAAACAGCCTTCAATGACAGTTAAAGAATTTCTGCAGAGCATTTCACATTTCACTTACCCTTTTCATTCTCCTTGACTTCTTCCACGTTTTTAACGGGAGCAAAGTCCTTTGGCAGACTTTTTGTGAAAGTGCAAATAATCACTTCCATTTCCCTTCCTTGATATTGATCAACTGTATTTACCTCGATTTGGGAATAGCGTACGTCCGGCATTTTCCTCAGTGCAGATTTCAGTAAATTTACTTGCCCCCGGTATGGAGCAATTATTCCAATCATTTCAGGATTAAGCCCAGACTGGAATATTTGAATAACGCAATATTTTTGTGATTAAAAAATATATCAGAAAGAAATTCATATTGACTTTGAAAATAAAATGTACTTCCATATTCAAACACATTGTAATTACCTCAATCATGATGCGGGAGCACGTAATCGCCAAGTTCTTTTCGGCCTCATTAGAAACACTTTCTTCGACACGCGCTTCGAAAACGGAAAGTTCAGAAGTGTCAAGAAAAATAACAGATCTCTCGCGTTTCTTACTTATCACGTGGCAAAGAACTCGGCGAGTATCAACAATGTTTACTTGTTTCATGAGAAACTCTCTAACTCGATCTGCTGACAATTGTATGTAAGCTCGTTCTAAATCCGAATTCCCACAAACCATTTGATTGTCATACATCAAACCATTGGCTAGCCTGTTTATGTAACGATTCATACGGTATTGAGTATTCATCTTAATACTGCTTACAGGTGTGGCCATCAATGAAAAAAAGTTGTCACACATATTTCGAGTTCTGTCAAAAATAATGGATCATATTTTTTAAAACGATATTTTTTTAATTCATGCGTATGAAGACATTCAAATGCTATCCTTACTTGAGAACAGAGGAGACCATCACCGGTGGTAGCTGATTAGGATCCCCAAAAACTATATACTTATCACAAAGGGATAATGCGCCAAAGACAGCAGTAGGAAGTGCTTGAGAGGCTTCATCGACAATGCAATAGTCAAAACGGCGTACTTGAAAAATCGGGTGCTTTAAACTGAGCAAGGTTGTAGCAACAACTGGCTGGAAATATCAATATTTTCAATAATAATAAATCCTATAATATGGCATAAACAAAATATTAAATTATTTACAAACACACCTTGTTATAAGCTTCACTCAACTGGTCGATACGCTTAATCTTTTTTGAAATTTCCTTTGTCGTGAATTTGTTGAGTTTAGCATTCGTTTTGCCGGTGGTACTGATTTTGATAAAATCTTGGTTGCTTTTCTCGTATCTGACCAGAATATTTTCCAGTGCTGTTCCCGTGTATGAGACCACCAACACAGACCTTTTCAGTTGAACAAGACATCTTAATAAGCAGACAATGGTTGCAGTTTTTCCTATAATTTTTTTAAAGATAATAAAACATTTGTCATTGGAATAGGGATTTATGCGATCTAAAAATACAATTTTCTTTTTATGACTAATTACCTGAACCAGGTGTTCCCTTAACAAAGAGAAAGCTATCAGTAACTAAAGCCTTCATAACAACTCGCTTTTGTTCTGCATTTAAATCCTTTATAAACTCAGGAATGGGATCGTCAGGAACGGGTAGTCTCTCAAACTTTGGCTGTTTTCTGTAGTTAGCAAAAAAGAAACATAATGTCGAAATTTCGAAACTATAAAGTTTTTAACCTAGTATTCAAAACACGGATGAACAGTAGATACTTACTTATTAATTATGTATTCTCTCAACCTTGCGGCCTCTGCTGTACTGGCCATTAATTTTGCCAAATAGCTGTATTGGCTAGCTATAGGTGATGTTCTAGAGCCTTCATAACAACTCGCTTTTGTTCTGCATTTAAATCCTTTATAAACTCAGGAATGGGATCGTCAGGAACGGGTAGTCTCTCAAACTTTGGCTGTTTTCTGTAGGTAGCAAAAAAGAAACATAATGTCAAAATTTCGAAACTATAAAGTTTGTAACCTAGTATTCAAACCATGGATGAATAGAAGATACTTACTTATTAATTATGTATTCTCTCAACCTTGCGGCCTCTGCTGTACTGGCCATTAATTTTGCCAAATAGCTGTATTGGCTAGCTATAGGTGATGTTGTGTTAACCTTGTCGATGGTGAACACAAAATCTGAAGTAAAATATTCAGTATGAAGCGGTCTACAAATTCAAAATAAAATTTTTTATTCTCATTGTTATCAGCACACAGATTTCAATAAACCAACGATAAGTAAGGACCATAATATATTATCTTACTGGTCCAGTGAGAGAGAAATATCGTTTCCACGTATCATAACCACAACTCCGTAATTAATGCAAACCTCTACGTTCGAGCTTAGTGCTACAAAGTCATCAGCATGCAACCCATGATCCGCCTCAGCCTCATTATTTCTTACTCGCTTAGTGAAGGTTACCATAAAGCCAACTTTTGAGTGGCTATCTTTCCAAGGCACGGATTCCTTACCGACAATTTTAAGATCAGTGACGCAAGTTCCAGCGGCCACTCTATAATACAAAAAATGTCAGTTATCAATAACAAACAGTCAAGTTTAGAAAACTGTAAGCAAGTAGAAATAAGTTCATTCTCACCGCTCTTCTGGAAACTTTGTCCATATGGACTTGTCATTAAACTTCTTCTCAACTTGTTCAGTTTCTGAATTTATAACTGTCAA
>JAANSP010002763.1:0-12284 GCA_036850745.1 Homidia socia | reverse complement strand
TTGCACAACTATTTCATTACTAACCATGCGATGAAAGCGAACAAACTCTTCCGGTGTTGATGCCCATGGAGGCAACTGTACACTGTCAACTTCAGCCCCATCATCTTGTACTCCCAACTTATATCGGTGATTATTTGTAAACATTTCCGGCAGGTAGAATAATTCGGGAATTAGTTCCTATGACATTTTAACAAAAATTAAGCATAAATTTTGCATTTTACGTATTGCAACAGAAATTGCAGTATTTTTTGTCAAGACTTTATTTATGAAAAAAGCAGTCATGTTCAAACCTTGACATCAGAAGTGTCCCTTTGGCAGTTTTTCCAAGCTAATGAAACTGAAGAGAAGAGACGATTTGGATGGTCAAACTTTCCACCCTGAAGAGCAAGGAACATTGTTGTAAATGGTTCCTACAATGTGTACATTCAAGAAACATCCACTTTAAATCTGCTTTTTTGTCTTTTATGAAAAAAATAGAAATACATCTTTGTCAGGCACATGTGCTATTATTCTCACCAAGCGAAGTAACCAGTTCAATGTGAAAGCAGCGGTTGAATAATGGGACCCATAATGGAAAGGTGGAATACTTTCGTGTTCCCAACTATTGTATCGTTCCTCGAAATATGCTCGACGACTTGGGTTTAATGCTCCCACCGGCTGCACAAATAAATTGTGGAATACGAAGCATACACGAGTTACTTACCATAACCACTTTGAAACATTTAATGATAAAATGTAAGACGATTGATTACCTTGGACAAGTCTCGATAATTACTCGACAAAGATAGGTCAAGCTCTTTGGAATCATAATTGGTTAAAATCCATGGGAAAACAGGATACTGGTTCAAGTCATTGTAGGTTCGTCCTATAAAATGCATATGAAGCAGTGAAACCAAGTGCAACACACCACTAATCAGTGCTGATAAAGTTATCGCATGAATCCTTACCTGCGATCGTGTTAAGGAACATTAAGTACTCAAAGTTTGAGATCTCCCTACGCTGCCATTTCTGGGTCATATTTGAAGCTCTCATCAATTGACGGGGTGACATCATTGAGGCGCGCCTATTATATAATTACAGCATTTCTTTATATTTTGAGATGACAATTTTTAAAGCTAGTCATATTTCATTACGCAAATACTTTTTTCTATTCAAGACATTAACACGCACGACAACAACAACATTAATTGCTACCAAATTAAATCTCGCTTTTAATGGACTCTTGCCTAGTTCTACTATTTCTAACCATGTTTTGCCGTTGACCAAATAAGCACGTCACCACATAATTCTCCAAAATAAAATCCATTATGCTTACTTAGCATTGCTGATCACGTAGACAAACAAAGTTAGAGCTAGACAGAAAGACAGACAATGGATAACACAGTGGCTGCAGAGATATCAAGAAATGATTTGTTCACTTCAAATCACCCTGCACAGTGGCTATGCTGCTACTGCTGTTGTTGTAGAAACAATCCAAAAAAGATTATTGTGGGCTGCTGTTATTAGAAAGGAAAAAGGGGGACTCAACGTGCTGATGACGCCTCCCGGGATTTATTCCCATTTGTCAACTAATGAAAGTTGGTGTTTGTTAATGCATACAAGTAAATTTTGCTTCCCAAAATCAACTCATATCTTCTCAATAGCAGGAATAATATGCTTATACTTTGTCCTTTGTTTTCTAGAGTACCCATGCATCCCAATCTCTCTCAAATAATTATGCATAATCAACTGGATAAAACACACAAGATGAAACTTAATTTGGTGAAGTTCAAATCTAAACAAATTTTTATACGAAAAAAGATATAAACTCGTTAAGAAAAACAAATTTAATATTAAATGGTTGTGACTATTGTCAGTACCTAACTCAACTGGCAAAAGTGTAAAAAACGGAATAAAAGGTGAGTGCATTGGGGCATTATAAAACGTTTATACAGCTCTAAGGAAGGAGACTTCACCTTACATTCAATTATTGCGCATCTACAGTTTTATTTTCCATTTTTTGTTCTCAAATACTCTCATATGTGAACTTAAACGTCGAGAATAAAAATAAAGGAATCTATGAGAGTAAATGCAACAATAATTTCCATACCATTGGGAACTGCATACATAACGTATACGGCTCTTTCCTTTTTACTGCCATAAAAGGAAAGGGATTCTTTTTAGAAAAAGTACAGCTATGCACATTGTTGCTTCTTAAACGTCGAGAATAAAAATAAAGGAATCTGAGAGTAAATGCAACAATAATTTCCATACCATTGGGAACGGCATACATAACATATACGGCTCTTTTCTTTTTACTGCCATAAAAGGAAAGGGATTTTTTAAAGAAAAAGTACAGCTATGCACATTTTTGTTGCTGTGGTTGTCAAACCTGTTGTCCTCCAAAGTATTTTTTTCTTTCAATTTCTCCATAACCACTAATCAAACTGCATTGAGTACATGTAAGTAGAGAGGATGCCGATATCAATGCTTAGAATTGATAACTCTGTAAGGTTTTTTTTGTCTAAATATGGAAAGTTATTATGAGTTTAGTCGAAGCGAAATAATGCAATGCATCGCTACTAATGTGTAAACTATGCTGTGATTACCCTTACAAAAATAAATAAAAGTTACATGATATCTTATTTAAAACTATGTAGGTATGCTATGTAAATTAGGTGCGTCTTGTTCATTTAAGGCAAAACAATGCATAACACAGGTTGAAAGCGATTATTAGTAAAGTCGTATGCTTGTACGTTACCTGGTTTGTGGGATGCCGTATTTGATTCCAACTCCAACTCTCGGCAACGCTTTGATAACTTTCTTTACAGTTGCTTGGTCCGGGAATGCAAACATTACCGATGCTGAAAAATTTAATTGAGTGGCGTCATTAAAAATGCTCATCTACTTGTAAAAACCAACATTTTTGTGCATGTATTCTTGTCTCCATTTAATTTTAGTTGTTATTTATTACAAAACAGTTACGTTTAAAATTATTATTAAAGTATGAAAAAGTATTCCATTTAGAAAGTTATTTTTAAAGAAAAATGAGAATTTACTAAAAAGGTGAAAAAAAGTTCAGTGAGTGAATAGCACACTACTATCAGGCTGGACATGCATAAATGTATTAGTAAAAGAAATAAGTGATAAAATGGACATGTGGGGTGAATGAGAATGAGGAGTTGATAATGATAAGGTGATTAGGGAAAGGAGGAGGGAACAAGCAGAGCAAACAGGTGTAGCCAAAAGTTATCTTTTACATGAAAGTTGAGAAGAGAGAGCCGGCTTCTTTATCCACACACACTCCCATCAACCATCCAATCTTACATGAATGTAATGTGTGTGTGTGTACGCGAAGAAGAATGATGCAATCAAAAACGAACATGGTCCTTGAAATGACGTGTGAGAACTGGTTTACTCATTAGCTAAAATCATCACATGTAGCCTTTCACACGATGATGATGATTTTCACTAAAAAACTTGGTATAGCAGTAAAGATATACAACTGGAAAAAAGAACAACGGCCGACGGTTGTATTATTGTGAATGTGATGATGATGGACATAACATTTTATATGCTGACTTTAAACATACGCATTACACTTGAATCGTCTTGTTGATCCTTTTTTTCTTACTGTTTATTTTTTCATCATTAATAGGTTAGGTATACAATCATCATCATCATCATCGCCACCACAACTCCACCGCCACCACCACCACCTCCTCCTCTTCATCACCCTCTTGTGATGTTTCATGGTTTGGTTGTCAGAGTTCTCAAACTTGTCGATTATGATTGCGCTGATGATGATGTCGGCATTTGGGTAACCAAAGTAAAATTACAACAGCTCTTTGCATGGAAAAGGTGTGTTCATCAGGAAAGCGACGCAACGGGTGTCAAGCATTAAAGAACACACAGCACAGTTACTTGTTATTACTTATTTAGTGCCTGATGATAACAAACGTAACACTGAATAGTCATTATTATTCTAGTTTATGTCTCATCATTATCATCATCATCAAAATGAAGGAGTACTAATAGGACAAAAAAGTTGAGCAAATCGTAGATTTTTTTAAATAAAAAAATATCAAAGAAAAATTTTCTTTTTGTTCTTTTGAGCTATTTGCTAAATACGTAGTTGTACGTTGACAAAATCAAAATCCACACTACTAGTGTAGATGGTGACTTTAAAAAAAATCAAATTTCCCCTTTTGTTTTCTGAAGATATAGGTATGAAATTCAGTAAATATCCATGATGATTTGCTGACGAGCTCGTGCTCCATTTCTCATTTGTTTTTATTGGGAGTTGAGTAGATCCATGAAAAGTAAAATTGTTTTCTTTTCCTTCTCTCTCTCTCTCTCTCAATTTCTTGTTCCCAAGGAATAATGAAGTGTAGGGTCAACAAGAGGTATTTACTGAGCAAACAAAAAGGAAACTTGAGACTTGTAAATGAGTCGTTTAATGCTCCCTAATTTATGATGGCTAGCCAAAGAAAATTGTTCCTAAACGCTGCCTTCCTGATGTGGTGTGGTATTCACGCCGGTGCTGGCTTGGCTCTGCTCGCTCCTTTCAGGGACCCTTTACCAAATTTGTGAACAAATTTCCAACTACACACACAACACGTAATCCGTATACAGAAAATGATACTTTGAGAATGTCGGGTTTACGTAATCTTATCTCCTACAATATAACAGTAAGTGAGTACAAGTCTGCCTGCCTGCATTTACATACATGCACTCCATATTCTACGCGTTTTAAAGACAATCTAGCCTTCGTCAGCCGCCGCCAGTAATAAACAGAAGTCATGTGCTTTAAAAAAGATTTACTGTCGTTATATAAGGTATTTAAGTGATGATGAGTAAACTTATGTATGTACATGTATGATGATGATGATACAATGGGTAAAGTAAGTGGTGAGAGCGTGTAGTTTGTTTAGAAAAAAATTGTGTTTATAATTTCGAATATTTCGATTGCTTATATGTAATAGTGTGTGTATATATGCCTTATACGTATGTCGTATTTGTTTTACTATTTTTTTATTATTTGCTGTAGGATCACCAAATATCACTACCAACCGTACAAAAAAGGCGCTTTGGCGATGAAAGAAACTAAGCCTTTTTTACAATTAGTAGTAGCTGATGGCGGTATTAAATCACTATTTTATAAGTAGCACGCAATAAACCGGCAGACATATGGAGTATCAACATTGGAGTCACTTTGTTTTTGGTGGTGCCTACTACTTTAGTAGAAAAATATATGATGATGATGATACGTGCTCGATTCTCCACCAACTTTCATTCGAGCATAAGCTAGAGTGCGGTTGCAGTGTGAAGGTAGGAAAAATGGAAAGATTCACGTAATAAATAAAATTTATCGATCTGACGAGACGCCCAGAGTAAGTCACTGCATTATCATTATTATTTGGTTACATACACATAATTTCCTTTAAAACAAGGAAAGGAATTTTTCCAAGAAAATAAATACTCCGGCTGCTGCTAGAGCATTTCGTTTTTCTTGTTTTACAAAGTAACTACCTAATATAAACAGCATGCCAAGCTTGAAGTTAATGAGACATCTCATATACTCATCCTCTTATTATTATTATTATTATTATTTCACGACTAAAACAATAATGTAACGACAAGGAGGAGAGATACAAAGATAGCTACTTGTAAATAAAAGAGAGCTGCTGCACCTTGTGAAACAATTTCTGTAATCCTTTGCATCCTTCTCTATCTCTATTGTACTTGGTTGTTTACCACTTAAAAAAGAAAACACTGGGTAAAATTAGGAGATGACACTTATGGAGAGGTAAAATGCCATCCCGCGACAGTTTATGAGCTTCCTCTCCAAGGTTAAGTGCGTTCATTTGTCAAGAGGCATGCCTAAATAAATGTGTGCGTTGCGTGCGTAATGTACGCAGGGCTGCATAAGTAGTCTTGAGAATGGAGTGAGGTGGTATGTCCATATAAAAAAGGAGGAAAAGTAGCAGCAGTGCAAGTGATGCCGATGTGCCAGGCTTTTTTCTAAACTCTTGCTTGGCTCTCCGCGCTTGTCATTGTCAACCAACGTAACAAGCTCAAAAACGGTTGCCTTTTCTTCTTGTCTTCGCTACTTACTCTGCTTTTAAACTTGACTTTGTTAATCAGTTAAAATGTTATATATTGTTTTTCCTACTAGAAAAACCAACCACCAAGTATTTCATGCCTGCAGCCACAGGGGGATGAGTGAATATCGTTGCCTCTAAAACGATGTGAGTTTCCTTGAGAATTTAAAAAACGGCTCACTTACAATAACAACAGTAATTTTTGATTTACCGTTCAAATTTTAAAAATTACAAAAAGGTTGACGATACTCTAATAAGAGAATTGCGTTGTGTTAATATGGTGTTGCTCTATTTTTTGTTTCTTTACATAAAGCTCCCCGTGCCCCCAGTTCAAATATGTGGTTGCGGGTATGCAATGCATAGATAGACCAGAGATGATGGCAATGCCATGTTTTTGTGGGACTCGCGGATGAGAATGACGACGATGAAACAAGTTTGCGTCTTATTTCTATAAGTGACATAACACTTTATTAGATAGCGAGTACATTATTTGGAACATGTATTTCGTGTACACTAATTCCCTTTGGAGCAATATTCACTGAAAAATGTAAGCTAAAAGTTGCCATCATGTGCCAAGCCGTGTATATATAGGGAGGACATATGGACGATGACTCTTAAGCCGTAGTTGGATGACTTGTTTTCATCTGGATAAAAGCATCAAGAGTAAACTCTCAAATGGCGACAATTAAAATTGTTGAACCTGTGGGAAATTTAGCAAGAGTGAGGGAAGAGCGATAGGAAAAAAGCAGGTAGACATATTTATGGACTTTGCATGCTGTTTTTATACATGATTACTCTCTCGGGAAGAAAATAATTGCAGTAATACAACTTGATTACCATTCAACTTTTGGTGTAATTAGTACATGCACAAAAATCAATAACGTTTTATAAAATTCTTTGCAAAAACTTAAAATCAAAAGGGACACTTACTTCGACTCGCCAGAAAAATTTCAATTGCGACGTTCTGGAGCAGGTAATGTCTCGAGAAAATGGCCCGAATCTCACTAAAGTACCATTTTCCGTGTAAATGGTCACAAAATTTGAGCACCTGAAATACAAATGACATCATTTTTTAAATTACGTTTACGATACATACAATCTATCATTAAATATCAAAGAGTTTGGCTGAAAGCAAAGCAGCTTTAAATACAGACATTCATATTCAAGCATCTACAATATTCACAAAATGAATCTATTCCAGAATAAAATTTTACGATAACAAAACCCCATCCCCATAATCTTCATCATCGTCACCATCATCATAATATTTTTCGGAAATAAAATGACAATCGACAACAGGCTTTTAACTTTGCATTTTATGATTATGTCATTGCCAAGTTTATTCATATAACCTCACTACAACATGTCAAGCTTTCTCTGCTCTTTTCGCAAAAAAAACGAACGAAAATGAGATTCATCCTTTCTTCTCTTTTCTCTCTCTCTCTCACTCTCTTCCCCCTAGTCTCATTAATGCTTGTGTCTGTATGAGTAATAACAAGACTCAAAGTTGTAGTAGCAAGACCAAGAAACTAAAAATTATTTGTTATGGTCGAGAAAGCAGACGCGCTTGAGAGCAGGCGGGAAGAAGAAGAAGGGTCACAATCTGATTATGAATCCATTAGAGTCGGCAACATATCGAGAAGGGATGCAATTCAACACCATCATCATCATCATCATAATCTAAACAACAGGAAAAAACCCTCTACTAGATGATGAAGAGGAGGTTAGTTGTAGTGGTATATTTAGAATGTAGAAGAGCAACTTTTTTAATGTGAGCTATGCACTTATAGAACAATATTCAAGCATACTTACAACAAGCTTTTATTTTATCAGCGTATAAAGATCGAGGGAACTTTCCCCAATCATTTCATTCATTTCTAACGCGGCGGCACTGCTCTCTTTCAGTTTGTCTGCTGTTGCTGCTGCTGCTTCTTGCTCGACGCGTTCGCATCAGCGGTCGTGCAATTCCGTGAGTGTTTCTACATAACGCGCATTATTATTGTGAGCAATGCGATGGATATAAGCACCATTACCAATGTAAGCCAACAGCTCAGCTCTCTCTCTCTTTTACTGTCTCTCTTTCTGCTAGAGTGCCGTCACCACTGACTCATGAAAGAGCATTGCACCAGAAAATACGTTTTTGTGAAAATCAAGAGAAAGAGTGCGAGGCGAAGAGAAACAGTTGGGTGGAAGCATTGTGCAACGGTGGCAAAGTGGAAGAAATGTAATGTTCAAGTAAACGGGCAAATATTAACCAGCATCCTCCCACCACACCAGTAACAAAACAACCACCACTACCAGCCCTCTCTGCCTGGTGCTTCCAGTGGCGGTGGTGGTGGTTTCCCTGCTCCTTTCTACATAAGCTACTTATGTGCATGTTTCTTGAATTCCGATTTTCCCCTACAAAAAATATAAATATATTTTCGACAATCCTCAACTAAGTCTGTATAGATACACTCATTTACCATACTAATTTGATTTCAAATCCTTCCTTCCTTCCTCCCGTCGTCATCCTCATCCGTCTTTGTACAACCCAACTTTTATTCCGCTATACTTTCATCCCTTACTTACTTCTTATTATTATGAATGCAGCCAAGAGCATTGATGCACAATATATTTATTATTATTACTCTAAAAAAATAACAAAAAGAATAATGATAATATTGCTTAATGCATCCAGTTTCTGCTGATTTCATCTGATACGAGATTTTTGCTAATGCACTCATAATGGGCTTCTTTCTACTCTGTATCTCATCTTTCCATCCTCCGTCCCTCAAAAATTTCATTGTTTGTAATAAAGAATGAATTTTTGACGCGAAAAGTAAAACGCAATGGCGACTTGCGATACTCATTCCCTAGATAAAAAAATAATGCATGTCTTGGAGATTGATGCACAATCTACACCAGCAAGACAAAATCAAGATACAAGAGAAGATTTTCCTCCCATAAAATCATCAACCAATAACTCATTTGTCATGATTAAATTGTAAAGTTTAGAAAATATTTTCAAACTTGTTTAACCTTCTACAATAATAATAATAATAATAAACAAATAAATAAATACACACAAGGATTTTCCTCTCTCTACACTTTTTACTATTAAAAACCTGAAAAAATGAAGTCTCTTTTGGTAAAAAAATAGAAATGAGCAATCAGGATATTTCTCTCAATTTCTCGTGGGAACAGGTGAGTAGACAAGCATGTGTGCGGAGGAACAAAATAATAAATAAATAAATAGCACCAAGGAACAACACAACATCATCATCATGACTGACTGGCTGATTATCTCCCACCCCCTCCTCCTCGTCCATTCATCACTGCTCAAGTGCGCCAAGAAACAAATATTATTATTCGAGGAAACACAACAGAGAGAATCATGAGGTACACATGATACATGACAATCATCATCGTCATATCACACAATAAGATAAATATCAACAGACAAAAAACTTAATACGTACGTATATTCATAATATTCCTATATAATCTTTCAACTGATCATTTACTGCTATAGTAAAAATAATACTACCTCCCTCTCTCGTAGTTTCTAACGACGATTACACACGAATCTTACTGCGCGACGAGGACGGGATAGAAAATAGATAGAAGTAAAAGTAGCACATAAATACACACAGGTAGTGCACACGTTATTTGTCTTGCCAAGTAACCAAAAAACATTGATGATGATGAAGAAGATAGTAGTAGAATCTTCATATTTTATATTCCATTTGTGTATGTATATATTATATGAGCCATGTTGTTGTGCTTCTTCTTCGTGCTCAAACATCTGGAAAGTAAGATAAAGGGAGTTTATCCTGCCATTATTTTTCAAATGAATAGATAGATAGATTGCACATGGGGTTCAATCAAGTTGGTCATGCCAAGCCATAATTCACAATGAAACATTTAATGTCAAACAACAAGGCAAAAAAATGTTGGGAATCATGACTAAGAGGACAAATGATGATTACAAATCAGTCCACCATATACCATCATTCATTCATATACGTATGCAGTATAATATTTTTTATTGGTTAGTTTTTATGCAAACTTATATGCATGCTATTTGATTACCTGTATTGGATTTGAAACGTGTAAGCAAAGTGTGTTGGTGATATTTTATTTTCATTTTATTATTGCGCATAATAAATATATGATGGATATATTACACCTGTCATCTCATCATCCTTTCATGTGCAATAATATTTTAGTAGGAGAAGAAAGGAAAGGTAGAAGAGGGTTGACGATGAACGTCTTATAAGGTGTGTAAGTAAAGTGTGTTGGTGATATTTTATTTTCATTTTATTATTACGCATAATAAATATATGATGGATATATTACAGCTGTCATCTCATCATCCTTTCATGTGCAATAATATTTAAGTAGGAGAAGAAAGGAAAGGTAGAAGAAGGTTGACGACGAACGTCTTATAAGGCATAAATTAATGACATATGTATACTTATCTATGAAGAACAGTTGCAGTTATATATTTTTAAGTATATAAATAAATGATGCACGTCGACAACTCTGCAGCGATTGAAATTATCACTACCACTGTGTTTGTTTGCTCATTTTTAAAGATGATCGAAATAGAGAATCTCATATTTTTTTCGTGACTGAGATAAATCTTTGCATACAAAATTTTATGATGAGCAAGCATACGCTGAGGTTTTTTTTCTAATAATAATTTTAAACTGTGTTACAAGCAAACACAATTTTTATATATGCCTACTATATTTATCAGTAATCATCCCTTTTGCCGTATTATCATATTATCTTGTCTTGGGGCAAGAAACTAGAAAGAAGTAGCAATGATCTGATGCATCGATGCATAATCTATCAAATGAGATTAGTATTAATGTATCAGGAAAGTAATGTGATGTGAAGAATCACTTCCGGTTCACTGAACCGGCGGGTCGCTCCCTTTCATTGTTTGTGTTAATGCTGCTACAGCTCTGCTGCCATGAAGAAGAATAAACGTTGGAGTAACATACAAAGCGAAAAAGATGATGATGATGAGCATGGAAAACAACAAGAGCACATCAAATTCATCTGCGTATAAGTAAGTGTATTTGGGTTTCCAATCTTATTTTCTATGTGCTTACTTCAACCAGAGCCTTATTTACTCCAGTAGTAGTAAGTAGGCAGGCAGGCAGGGGTTTCCCCTGGAGAAATCACTATTTCATCAACTTCCCCGCGGAATACATTTTCACTACTATTTTGCGTAGCCGGTAGTCATTTGGAGAGCGTAAACATATATCCACACACGGCATGCACACAATCAGTGTCATCCTCCCTTTTCCTCTCTGACAACTCCCTCGCTACTTGAACTTTTACTAACAAATTTGAAATTCTCTTTCGGAAAGTAATAAGAACAACAAATGTAATACTTATGCTTTAGATCAAGAGAAAACATTGATTTTACATGTGAATAGCAGCTGGAAGTCTTTTTTTACCTTTTCATAGATCTGATAAATTTGATGTTGTTTATTTGAATGTGAAAGTATATATATTTTTTTTGAAAATCGTAACATTCGTAAATGTCTATATTGACAGTATTGAAAGAGTAATAATAATGGTTTATAATGAACACTCATTTTTCTGATGAAAGCTTGCACTAATATAAAGTCCTTTTATTTAGAAGCGACCAAAGTCTCCCTCTACTTTGTTGCAACTCACTATACTAAATTAATACTTTTGTATGTCTGGTTTTCTTCATACAGATAATTTCTATTTCACTCTGGTAGTACTGTAGTGTACTGGTAGAAAAGATGGTTAGATTTGGCCAAAATGTTTTGATATTAGCCAGAATCAGAACACTGAATCAAAACACATTAATAGTTGACGTTAACATCAGTACTAAATAATAAGCCAAGAAAGCTGCGAAACCTCAAATAGATGATATACAGGTTATTCTGTCGCTCTGCCCCTGTCTCTGCAAATTATTACAATTGTCATGCTTCGACAGCTTACTATTAATGGGAAAATATACATACAGTAAAGTTGTAAGAAAGTAAAAATATTTTTTTGAATTGTTATGATTGCGCATGTTTGCGTACAATTTTACAGTGCTTTGATGCTTTATCGCTAATTCGCACTTTACCCCAAATTTACTGGACACTTACTGTTGATCTAAAAACTACACATAAAGGTTTTTAAATATATTTATGTTACAACAGCATTGTGTACGTGTTTATATTT
>JAANSP010002762.1:0-12285 GCA_036850745.1 Homidia socia | reverse complement strand
TCCTTATACATGAAAATTCATAATAATGTATGGTAGCATCGTGACTAGTTGTTTTCATCTGTTGTTCATCCATTAATTTTGACAAAGTGCTGAAAGAATGCCATACTGATGTGCATAAATCTGGTACGTGAAAAATTGCAGTGCTGAAAGTGAATACATGTCTCCTCTCTTTTAAAAAGAAATTGCAATAAATTTATATTATTTTACAGCCAAGCGATCACAAATGAAATTCGAAAAACGTGTTGTTTACACATTTCAAAGCTATACGATTGAGCGAATTCAAAATAAAAATGAAACAGCAAAAAATCCCCAGCACTAAAAAATATAATTTGGAAATGCAAAGCAAAACGTTGAACGAAATGTTTTTTCTTCTCTTTTCTATTTAGAAAATACAGTCTTATTCTGAATGATAAATATTTTTTCCTATTAATAAATTACATGAATAGCTTTCAAGTGTTTTCTTTTAACCACATTCCCCCAACTACTTCCTTCCTACAATTTATTTTATTTTATTTATACATCTTGCATTTTCATAGCGTGTTTTATTCATTCCTTTGCGGTACACTTTTCCATTGCAATGTTTACGTCTGGCTGGTGACAAATACATCAGCTCATAAAAACAAACCATTACTTTTATTTATTCTCAGCCAGCAGTGCATTGCAAACATATAAAAGGAGCAGAGGATCAAGACGAAGAAACAATAAAAAAAGACAAATAAAAAGCAAGAAGAAATCTGTAGAAAAAAAGCAAAGATGACAATGACGACGGAATGCACGGAACATACAAGGCAGGGATTCGTGGTTGGGTGTAGGGTGAAACCAATGGGCACTCGGCGTGCTCATTAACGCCCAACGGCGCTACCAAGGGCCAGGAAGGCGGCTGCTTTGCCACTTCTGACAGTGCCCACAAAACAGCCAGTTGCATCCCAAGCATATTATCCAAGATGAATAAAAGGATGTTTAAGTCAATACAATAACAACTTGCACACATACATACACACAACATGCATACCTACGTGTGAAGCATATTGTTACAAAAATGTATTGTGTTATGTAGTTAGTTAGCTAGTATGAAGACGACTGTCGTCTTTTTTCCCCGTACAAATGTGAGTGTAAATGCATTCACATAAAATTACATGGCCAAGTCAAGATGTTTTTTGTCGTCGTTGTTGTGTGCGTGTGATGTTCATGGCATTATATTTTTCTTCTAGCATGTGTGTATATAATAACCAACTTTACCGATCTAAAGTGGCATATCCATCGACAAAAAAAATCCAATCTAACTCTGTACATTTCTTTTTATTCTCTGCTTCGTAAGTACTCTGTATATGTTGAGTTTGAAACATTCATGCAATAATAATAATCCTGATAGTAACAATGTAATTCGTACATGCACATTTCTTGAGTGCGAGTGTATAAACACTTGGAACCGCACACCACCACAACAACAAGTCAAAAAGTCTTGCTAGCAGCAGCACAAAAAATTTTTACATCCATGCACTCACACAGAAAGAAGCAAGTAAGCAACCACAACAACAAAATAAGCATCGTAAAGACATCATCATCTTCTTCGCAGGATTATTATTACACAGCACACCAACATTGATGATGTATAAAAGGCAAGTTGAGCAAACAATAAGAAGCACAATATAATACTGTGCAATGCAATATTTATGCCATGTGTTTTACTACCATTTTTCGTGCTTAGGCATATATATACATTGTGGAGTAAAAGGAGCGAATAAAATAGGAATTAGCATTATAGTACACACACACAGTATACAGAAACCATGCGTGTCTGCTCCTATGTTGTAGAAGTTGAATTGAAGGAATAATAAAATGTGTGGTTGTGGCAAAACAGGATTTTTTTTTGTTTGAGCCGACAAGTCTCTGAATAAGAGCAAGTTGCCACACATATACATATTTTTATGTATGTATCTTACATCCATAATATTCACTCATTCTCACACACAGATGCAAACACACACACACACTTTACGTATGAACATGAACACGAATCGAGAAGAAGACTGCCAGTTTTTTTTCTTTATTCATTGCATAATATATTTTTTTTCGGCAAACAATAGCATGGGACGGAAAGGAAAGAGAGAGAGAGAGAGAAAGGAAACACTCTCTGGGTTCAACTTTATACTTTACGTATGAACATGAACACGAATCGAGAAGACTGCCAGTTTTTTTCTTTATTCATTGCATAATATATTTTTTTCGGCAAACAATAGCATGGGACGGAAAGGAAAGAGAGAGAGAGAGAGAGAAAGGGAAACACTCTCTGGGTTCAACTTTACCCTCTCGTTCACACTGTGTTCTCACTTGAAGAGCATTATTAGAATATGAGCGAAAGTAAAAGCCGAAAAGAGTGAGAGAAGAGAATAATACCGGAGGTACTGGGCTGAGCTTAAAAACCTCAAACGCAGAATGTACATAAAGTAGTAAAATAGCAGCAGCAGCAACAATGATGATGATGAAAAAGGTTGTGAAAAAACCAAGTCAGTATTTGCCAGTTTTAAGCAACATAGTACACAAGTCTGGTAGTCTGATATAGTGTTAGATTTTTTTAATATGAGCGAAAGTAAAAGCCGAAAAGAGTGAGAGAAGAGAATAATACTGGAGGTACTGGGCTGAGCTTAAAAACCTCAAACGCAGAATGTACATAAAGTAGTAAAATAGCAGCAGCAACAGTGATGATGATGAAAAAAGGTTGTGAAAAAACCAAGTCAGTATTTGCCAGTTTTAAGCAACATTGTACACAAGTCTGGTAGTCTGAAATAGTGTTAGAGTTTTTTTTAGGAAATATATGACCAGAAAAGTTGGGTTGATGCTTTTAAAAAGCCATGTTTATTTTGGGTGGTGGAAGCTATAAAAAAGCTTTGCTTTTGTAAAAATTATTATATTGTTGTACACAAGTTGAAAGAAAAGGAAAGCAAGCAAGGCCAGTGTGATAATATAATGGAAAGACCGACTTAAAAAAGCAAGAAAGTAGTGGGTTTATAAGAAGAAGCTTCTTCCTTTTAGGATTTTCTCTGTGAAAATAAGCTTACATAATATATCGATACGAAGCAGCAACGGCAGCAGCAGCAGCAGATGCTTTTGTTGCTGTTGTTGTTATTGCTGTGCTGGTGAATTAGTTGTATGTCACAAAGCCAAGTAGGCAAGTCAAAGATGTGTGCTGNTGGTGAATTAGTTGTATGTCACAAAGCCAAGTAGGCAAGTCAAAGATGTGTGCTGTATCAGACACATTTTGGTGTGCCAATGTTACACCAGAGAAAGGAAGTAAAGCAGGCAAGAAAAGCACTGCCATATCACCACCGTCGTCACCCACCACCATCACCACTACTGCCAAAAGCACTGTAAATAAATGAAAGTGGCTAGCCTGGCTGGCTAGGCAGGCATTCTCCTTCTCTCAGCATTTTCATCCATCCATCCGATTGTCCGCTTTCTTCTACGAAATAAAAACGATAATGTGATGATGCAGTTCCAGAAAAAGAGAGCGAGCAGAAGAGCAAGCAGGCAAGCTAGTCTAGTAGTATAGGAAATGGAGAATGTGAGGAAAATGCGACAGGGTCTGGTGCCAGTGCCTAGAAATGAATGTACGTGGTGGTGTTCCGGTCAGAAAAAGAGCTGTGTACGGTGATGATCATGAGGTTGCTTTGCTTGCTCCTTGCGATTTTGTGGAAAATGCGACAGGGTCTGGTGCCAGTGCCTAGAAATGAATGTACGTGGTGGTGTTCCGGTCAGAAAAAGAGCTGTGTACGGTGATGATCATGAGGTTGTTTTGCTTGCTCCTTGCGATTACGATAGAGAGAGAGAAAAAAAACGGTTTTTACTTGCAGACATATAGGGTCTGTGCATAAGAAGAGAGAGAGAGAGAGAGTCAGAAAATGTATTGTTGTAGAAAGGGCAAAAAGTAATAGCTGTTGTGTTGCTGCTGCTCAAGTTCTCTGGATCCAGTAACTCGTTCAGCGCTGAGCTCATTCCTTTTTACGCTCTACTCTTACCACGGTTGCTGCTACTTCCACCACTAAGAGCTGTGAGAGATGACATTATATCATTATATAACATGATACCTCTCGGATACGAAACGAGTCAAGAGAAATACTTTTCGTGTGAAACATAGTATAATGTATGTGGCAGGCAGAGAGCGAGAGAATACACATCTGCTGCAACTTCTCTCTCGTCTTTTCTGAAATGACTGGTCCAATCCCAGTGCTCCATTCTCAGATATGTACACACATAAAACTCTGAAAATGTAAAAGCTGTTGCTGCCTCTCTCTCTCTCTCCGTGCTCTCTCCACATCTCACTCCCTGTGTTCCTTTTATACGACTCTTTCTCACTCTCTCTCTCTCTCTACCTAATAATAATAATAATACAACGACGACGTGTAATGTAATGTAAGAGAGCGTGACTCTGTCCGTGTATTTCTTGATGTGAGATTGTGTGAGCAGCTCTGGTGTGAGTTCCTCTCGTCTTCTTGCCACCAATACCAATGCTTCGTCAAATGCTCTGACTTGCTTTACTTTTTTTGCTTGCTCACTCACACAAGAGCAGCAGCAGCAGAATGACGACGACCAACAAGAGGAGGACGATGATGATGATTCAGTAGTATATATGCATGCATCACCACCACTACCACCACCACCACCGCCACACTACTAGTTTTGTATATTATATGGAATGAGCGTATTGTGTGTGCACACATACGGACAGACACTTCTAAACCCACCACCATCACCACCACCAACCACTATTGCTGCGACTACTAGCACTACTTACTACAGACATAACACTCATGTTCACGGCTTCCCTATCTCCCATTCCTCACACTGACTTCAACCTGACACAGTGAAAAAAGCCAGAGAGTGAGTGAGAGAGAGGTTTTGGGTTCGCTGCTTCTGTTTTGTTGTTGTTGCTGTTCCACACTATATGGCACGACTCATCATCTTTCGCTGCCAGTGACCAAGTCAGTCGTAGAGACTTTGAATATCCTTCTTCATTCCTCTATTCCTCCATCATCGCCACCACCAAAACACTTCGTTGTAGCTCATGGACAATAAGACAAAAATCATACAACACATTTTTTTCTCACATTGAGCATCTTCATCTTTTTGCTTTGTTCTCCCAAGTGATCATCCAAAGGGAAGACATTGTACTTTTGTGCTAAATAAATAAACTGACAAGTGTTGAAAAAATTAAAAGGTTTGGACATTTTTGCATATTGGAACGGTCTCACACGTTACAACAAAAAATCATATGCAAAGGCCTTATTTTTGCATACGTAGCACATACTCCCGAACAAAGACTTTTTTCAAGTGGAAAAGTCACATTTGAGGAGAAAAGTGAGAAAAGTGGTGTGCAGGACGAAAACGACAATATATTTGAATATTTATTTACAGTGAAAAAATAGTAGTAAATTGTGCTACAAAAATTGGCGACATTGTATGGTCAACATGAGAAACCATGGAGGCCCCTTGATAACTACATAATAGCATTGGGTCCTTACCATGCTCTATCCAAAGAAGCAAGCGAACAATGGGATTTTATTTAATGAAAAATCCATGATACTTCCTCATCATCCAGAAACCAACATGACCAAGTGTAACCTCATTCATAAACGAGTAGTTTTCTGTCATCAACGGCAAAAGACAAAAAGTGTCAATAGATTGTTTTCACAGATTTTCCTTTTATGACGGAACTCTCGGTGTAGAAAACCGGTGAAATGTGTTTAAAAGATACTGAACTGTCATCAGTGAAAATGAATTTTTGAAAATATTAAAGATTTTTAAGAAAAAATTGATCTCCTCTTAAAGTCCAAACAAGACGACATTATCAATGCAGTGTACATTTTACACAAGTGTAAAAATGGATTATTATTATTATTGTAAAACAAAGTAAAAAAGGGGAAAAGTAACAATCAGATAAATAAATTGACAAAAAGTGAAATAGATTCAACTTTGCAATAATTGCAATCAACGGCGTTCCACAAACTTTTTCTATTCTGCTAACAAACGACAACGACAACGGTGTTGCAACAAAAGTTCCTATTTATCAATAGCCCTAATTTATTCTCCACATGCACTTGTCCTTTTTTGCCCTGATGAACGTATCAACAAAAGTCATAATAACACACAACAGCCACACACACTGTAACAAACATCATCAAGGCGACAAGTTTAAGTGTATGCAATACTTTACATTGACAGTTCATTCGCTGCTGCTGCGCTGCTCCTCTAGCTAGACTACTACAAGCAATATATTATTTTTGTTCGTTTTTTTACAAACAACAACTCTCAGTGAAACAAAGTTTTGGACATGCAATGGTATTTATTAAAGTGAGTTGGAAATTAAGTGAAGCTAATTGACAGACTCGTCGTTGCATTAAGTAACTAGCATACCATATAGTTGGAAACGAACAAGAAAAAAAGAAAAGAAACTGCTTGCTAGTGAGCGACAAACAAGAGTACAATGACTATTTGTTCCTCATCATCAAATATGTCAGTTTCGTTTCGAGTTCATCCGGTAATTTCCATATGAGGCCACAAATAAAAATTGTCAGAGTGCTCACAATTTGTGCGAGAAATCAAATCTTGCCACTGTGTAAACTGTCGTGTTGAGCGAAAATATAATGAGACATGAAATGCAGTAGAATACACGCCAACACTAATAAAAGAAAATATTATTTTTAAAAATAATAATACGTTTCAAAGAAAGTGAAATCATGTGCAATGAATGCCCCAAAAAACGTTTTTAATTTGTGCTGAAAGCTAAACAAGCCAGAAAATATTTAAAAAAAGACTTGACACAACTTTTTTTCAAAATAGTCAACAAAAAATCCGACTTGTCAAAAATACTGCGACATGCGAACTTTACATGCAACATTAATTTGAGCACATTTAATTTATTTCGTTTATGATAAATAAATTAACACTCAACTTTTCCACAAGTTAGAACACACCGCCGACGCCGTCTTTGCAGCAGCATCGTTTATCACCATCATCATCTAAACAACAAAATCTTTTATCATCATCAGTATTATTAACAAGACTACTACCACGACTTCAAAAACAATAATCAATCAACCTACCAACTCACACTACTACTGCTACTGCAACAAGAACAACTAAATAATAATAATAGGAATAATATACCTCTACTACTACAACCAACCGATAAAAATACAAGTTACTTCGCATCTCATTGCTATTCAAATATCGAAAATACGTATTTCAATCAATAATACGAATTTATCAAAAACTCCAATCTTATACATGTTCCCTGCTCTGCTAAATGCCAAAAAGGAATAAAATAATAAATGTTATTAAATACGTGTATTTTTCACTCGAATGCTGTTGCTACCATCACCACTACTGATTATTATTACCAGACCAAAGAAAAACATCATCGTTGATTACTTTTTTCCTTGTAATTTCCCTATCAAACTTCAAATAATATTATATCTGCGCTTCTTTTACCACCACCACGTTCCTGCTACTTATTACGTTGTTCTTGTCATTCTGTTTGTCATCATCATCAATATTATCATCCTTTTAATTTTCTTGGAAGAAACGGCAGTGAAAACTTGGTTGTGTTTGAACACGATAAACATTCTCTGACGAACAACAACGTCACCTAATAAAATAACTCTTGTTATTTTTTCATGTGCGCGTCCTTACTTGTTCATATATGCAGATTGTAGATGCCTACATAGTACACACACAACAAAACTTTAAAAATAAATATTCATCCCCGTGTTGTCATGTTGAGATGGTTGCCTGCCACTAACGTAAAATCAATCGTGTTTGCTATCTCTCAGCCTACAAGAACCCGCGTCTTTTCTGTGCTGAACAACACTATTTATTATATTGTTTTGAGTGTTATCATCTCTCTCGATTCTTAATTTATTATTCATCAAAATATATCGTCGTGGTGAATCCAAACAAAGCACCTCTCTTCTTCACTACTTGTTCCTATCTCATCGTCATCGTTTTGAATGTGTGTCCTTTTCCGAACCAATCAACAACACTAATAACTAGCAGCAAGAAAAAAAGACAGAGAAGAAGGAGACAAAGTACAAGTAGCAAAAGGAACGAAAAGCCAAGAAAGAGAGATAGAGAAAAAAAGAGCGAGCAAAGAGATAAGAAAACATCATAATAACAATAATAATAATGCCATGCGACTTTCCTTATCATCATCAACAGCAGCAGCGCTAGAAGTAATCAAGCCATTCTATGCAAAATTATTCAAATTAATGTGAACATTTTCACTTGATTTCTGCTCCTTGCCGTCGATAACCTGAAGAAACAGAACGCACGTCGTCGGCTACCAAAAATATATCCCATCTTACCTATTACCTACCTATGTAACAACAACAACGACGAAGCTTTATCAACTTCAATACAACCACTTATACTTTGCCGATGCATTAAACTCACTTGTGTTATTATTGTCGTCGTGAAATCACCATTATCATCACACATCGTAATTATAAGTAGTGCGCATCATCGGCGGTTTTACTTATTTATTGATGGTCTCTCTCATGTGCATGTCGGTGTCTAAAATCAAAGGATACACGGTGTGCCAGCAGTTGGCAGTGAACAAGTCGTTTTGTGGAGGAGAAAGAGAGTGGCGACAGACAAGGAAGAACTGACAATTAGTCTAAAGAATATTATTATTTCTTTCATTTATTCAATTCAAGTACTTATAAATTAGTGAACTGTAGTTGTGATTAGTGTCAAATTATTGTTGTTGGAGGAGGAACAAAAGTGTTAAATATATTTTTTTCTGCTGACGTGAAAATTGTTTTTCCAGAAAAAAAAGTAAAATAATTTTTACACAGTCAACTGTCATCAATTAATTAATTCACCATTATCTGGACCCTCAGCCAGTAAATCTGTCGAGGTGGAAAGCATCGGCTCAATGCGTTTCGAACCTCCAGTATCACTTGTACCAGAAATGGCGTTTCCGCCATTCCTTTTACCCAGAGCTCCACCAGCAGGACCTGCAGATTTTAGTGTGTCCTCACTTCTCAGCCAAAATCCGTACTTACCACTGGGAGCACCAGGATACCCTTTGGTACCAAAGTTGGGTCCTTACCCACCTCCTCCAGCACCTGGAGCATCAAATGATGATCTCAGACCTCTCAGAAGTATACCTCCAGATGATGACGGCGTCGTAGATGACCCAAAGGTCACTCTGGAGGGAAGAGACCTGTGGGAGAAATTTCACAAACTTGGGACTGAAATGGTGATAACAAAATCTGGGAGGTAAGTGTCGCTTTTAATTTTACTCTTAAAACTCTGTTTAAATTTTAAAGCAAAGAAAATGAGAAACAAAACAAAATCAGTGTAAATAGTGAAATCCATCCACACCACAACAAACTTTAAGAAAAAGTGGTAAACAGTTCATGTAGCTTCTCCAAAATAATACAAGTTAGCCACAGCAGCTGCGTACTGTTTGTTGCCTGTTTAGCGTGAAACGGGAATGTGGGTAATGTGAAACACCGCTGCTTAAAGTAGTAGTAGAGGCAGAGCGTGCGTGTAGTGTATAGGAGTATGGCACTCGGCCTTGTTGCGTTTTTTGGTATTTCACTCCGGCATTCTCATTATTTTTCTGCCTAATTTCATTTTGATGACACTACGTGTTAATATTGAAAAAATAAGATCATGACTTGGTGAAAATTTTGGTGCAAACTTTGGTTTAATTATTGGCATTGGCATTGTGAGAATAGCTGATTTAAATTGATTCACCTAATTTTCATTGAAGTCGTGTTATTTTTGCAATGTTTTTCCTTGTGCCCTTCTTCAAAAATAATAATAATAGGAGACAAATACGTTGTAGTGCATTAAATATTCCAGGAAATATTTATTCTTTGGTAAATTACACGCGTGAAGGTCTGGGGGGAATTATCCATAACTACGCATACCGTATACAAGAATATTATCAAATATAATAAGATTTAGAAAAATATCACAATTTCAATTACAACCTTCATGCTCGTAATCCAAAATGTAAATCAAGTTACATATTAAATAAGCCCTTGAATTCCTGTTTACGTGCGTTTATCTGTAAAAACACAAATGAACTTGAAAAAGCACCTCGATTTCAAACGCTAGTACTACTTGGGTTTAAATGCACTCGCAATCCCTGCAACCCCAATTATTTTCCCTTTTTCCCTCGTTAATTGGAAATATTTATGGATAATTACCAATTACATAAAATGACTGGCCTGAATATCTACTTTTCCACGTGGCTAGATTAATGTTGATAACAACTTCATTATTCACGACTTTGAAAAATATTTTTTTTAGCGACGACCAAAAATTTGAATAAGGCTAAAAATAAAACTAACCACAGCACAAAATTAAACTGGGATAAAACGTGTAAACAGAAAAGAAGAAGAAACAAAAAAACAAGAATTTTCAAAACATTTACCTTCGTCATCATGCCAATGATAAAGTACATCTGTCGCCAGGACACAGACTAGAGAGATTAAAGCAATTGCTTATTATTACAATTCATTTGCATGCGTGTCAACTTTCCATCCCATTTTCATTAAGGATTGTTTATAAAACCTTTGTAGAATTTTAGCACAAGAGGAATTTATATTTTTGCATATTATATTATTTCACGCGGTGTAGATACGTTTTGTTTTTACACAGGGATGTCACATTACCCATTTAATGTTTTGTATTCATACATAATAAATGCGATAGTGCGTGAATTTTGTGAATTCATCAAGTTTTCTCATCATTCATTATAGTCAACAACTTGCCTAGTATTATTATTATTATGACTATTCTCAAAATGCATGCATGCTAAAATATTCATGTACACAACTCCTACACATAAAAACTCTTCCCTACTTGATTGTCGTCTCGTTTTTGCCGTGTGGCTCTCCTCTCTAGTGAATGTGGTTAGGGTAAGCTGATCCTGTTTAAACGAAAAGGTGTCGGCAGTGTTGGCAATTAACAAACGGTCACAGAAGAGCTATAAGCTCATTAAACAAAGTATTATGATCCATCAAATGGTGTATTTTCCTCTTTATCCGTGCAATAACTGCATAATATGCTAGAGAGAAAGAGAGAGAGAGAGATAATGTACTACAACGTTTTTCTAATGTTCCTAATATTGTATTCTGCGCTGATGATGGGATGGTGGTGGTGGTGGTAATGCACATTGTAGACCCACACATAAAGTTTGCTTCTTTGAAACAGGCTTTTGCGTTATTATTACCATTACTATTATTATTATTATAGCGCAGCAATGTGTGTATTTTTTTCTCTTCTTGCAATCTAACAAAGTTGGTAAAATATATAGAGTTGGATATATTATGGGCTCACACACACCTTTGGAACATGTAGCAGCTTCAAAAAGTTGAGAGAATTTTGAAAAAAGATTCATAGACACCACACCACCACCACACCAACATTACTTATAATATTCCTATCTTCATCGACACAAGCTCTCACATTGCGTTAGTGTACACTTACAAAACTATTTTGCCATCATAATAATATCCATAGTCATCATTATTCTTCTCGCTGGTCATTATTATCATCACACGTAATATACATACACCATAACCATTATCATCAGTATGCATAATCATCATCGCCATCATCTACAACAAGAAGAGCTGTGCTTTTTTGTTCATCCACCTCTATTTACTAGCTCTACACTTGAAAATGAAACCACCACAACGGATTATCATCTTTATAAGAAAATTATTTTAAAGAGTTGTTAGTGATGAAAAACGGCATGTTTGACGATGCTGTTGTATGGTGTATTGAAAAAGCTAATGTGCACACAGACAGAGACACAAAATATGGATAAGAATTGAGCAATGAGTCCATTCTTTATTTTTTTTCTTCTTTACGTAATATAAATGTACGCTCATCATGACTAAAATATGTGTGTGTTCGTGTTCTATAACGTTACCCATCTTAATAGACACCATATTTTTTATCTACTTTCTTTAGTCTCAACTTGACACTTGACGATATGCATAGCATGAATGAAAAAAAAATCAAATCAGCAGCGGCGTAATGGTCTAATTTGGCTTTTACTTGGAAATTTCAACAAGTACAACAAGAGATAAAATTATAGAAGGGGAATTAAGAAAACTCATCATCTGGGTGGATAGAGTTAGAGAGAGAGAGAGAGGTGTACATTCTCCAGGAATTCTCCAGGAGTACTATGACGCATGCGAGGGAGAAGAGAGAGAGAGTGTGTGTGTATGGGTTTTAATTCCTTTCATTCATATTTCAGAC
>JAANSP010002760.1:0-12287 GCA_036850745.1 Homidia socia | reverse complement strand
TGAATAGCGTTCATTGTTCCCTATCTAATGGGAAGGAAGAAAGAAACTCAATGTAAAAGAATCTTTTCAAAAACTTATGTACTTATGCAGCTGGCTGTTACATTTTCCAAGCACAGGAAATACGGATCACTATTTATTAAAAGGTCTTGTGTTATTTCTTTGTTTGAATAATGCAGATGAAGATTGACAGTCGACCGATAAGGAGAGTGTAAAAGAAAAAGTCAATCAATTAGTTTAAATTGATTAACACAGCTGCTGTTATACAGGAAAGTCAATAATGGTAAAGTGAAGCAGGAACTTATATAAAAACGGAAATACTTTAAGTCAGACTGACAGACAAACTCGGTGAAAGTACTTGCCATCAAAATTCGCTGAGATTCCCAGTAAAAAAGCGCCGAACCGTCTTTATAAGAGAAGTGTAGTTGCATTGCTTATCTCAATCGCGTAGGTATCGGTTACATGAACTGTAGACAATGGAATTCTATGCTGTGGCTGTGCTTTTTATGCTGTTATATGGAATGGAATATACTATATGAACCTCGGTATATCTAAAAGCTTAGGTTTATTAGCACAGAGATTCGTCTTTAAAAACTACTTGGTATAAATGCATAGGTACCTATACTACTAGAAACTCTACGAGAGATGTTACACATCATGTCATGTCCTCTGGATTTCACTAAATTCGAACCACTGAGAAGTGTAGTTGCATTGCTTATCTCAATCGCGTAGGTATCGGTTACATGAACTGTAGACAATGGAATTCTATGCTGTGGCTGTGCTTTTGATGTTGTTATATGGAATGGAATATATTAAATGAACCTCGGTATATCTAAAAGCTTAGGTTTATGGTTTATTAGCACAGAGTTTCGTCTTTAAAAACTACTTGGTATAAATGCATAGGTACCTATACTACTAGAAACTCTACGAGAGATGTTACACATCATGTCATGTTCCTCTGGATTTCACTAAATTCGAACCACTTTCCTCCTCCTCCTTCTTCAATTTTCCAGCGCAGAAGAGCAAACTTTTTTCACGAAACAGAGAGAAGGTTACACAGTATCTAGAGTCTAGATTCAAGACTGTATAATAAATACAAAGGTTTTATGTCATTCTTCTCGCAGAGGAAAGAAGTCTTCGCTCGTTCGGCCGGCGGCCGGTAGTTTGCCGGTGATGGTACGCACGAACGGGGGAAGGAAGCTACTCCACCACCAACCAAACCAATAACACGAAACACGGCAATTTAGCCTGGCTAGTATACTCATTAAATCGTTCTTCTTACTCGGTGCCAAGATGAACGAAATCAAAAAAAATATGTGCAATGTGCACTGAAATGCGTCTACGTCTACCAACCCTTGTCAAAAATATGAAATTCCAACACTAAACTTTGTTGAACATGTAAAACATGACACACTTAACTTTCCATTGATATCCTTGTCCTCCCCTTTTTTCAGAATCATATCAAAAGTAATCAAGGCCGACAGTTAGTCGCCAAATGTATTAATACCTGCAATCATGTTTTTGAAAATCTTATATTAAATTGTAAGAAGAAAGCATTTTATTGCGTTTTATCATATTGTATGTCCAATTTGTATTGTACATATTCTACATGGGCCAGAAATAACGTAAGCTTAACAAACAAGGCTAACCATGGATCATCATCAAATCATGAGTGTGGACTGTGGAGTGGAAAAATAATGATTGTGTAGTGCACTGCATAAAACACCACCCCGCTCTATATGCAGGCAATATGACGATGTTTTGAGATGGAAATTGGAGTGGAGTGGAATGCAATGAAATGATGACTGATGACATCATATTTATTATCATAATTTTGTAATTGTGCTGGCTGATGATGACTATAGTGACTACTAATCGTAGGATGAATGAATGGATTCATGTTGTTCTCGCAATAAACTTGTTGAGATTTGAGTAAAAAGCTTGTGGAAATAAATGATGATGATTATTATTACGCTACCTCTAGCAGAAGCTAATTCAAAGTTTGTACAATTGGTAAATTGGATGCATGCAACTTGATGCAAGATACAATACATTTACACTTATGTATTTACTGAATAAAATGACACTGAAATTTGTTTGCGTTTTGAAGAAACCAAGTGTCCAGTGTAAATAGGTAAGTAGCAACAAACATGGACTATGAACTGGTAGTAGTGGTAGTGCGGCCGTCATCATCATCAACCCACTACTAGTAAGTCAATAAGTGAACGGTATCGCACAATAAAACGACGTTCGTTCTGCCATCTCCTAGTGCATTTCAAATGTTCTGTTCAAGAAGAGATATGCAATGGAATATGGAACGCCTGATTGGCTTGATAGCGGTAAGCTATGATGAAAGAAAATGAACAAAGAACAAGAACTATTGAAAAAACTGTAACTAGTATGAGTGTGACAGGTCCTGTACAAAATAAAATGTACAGTTCAGACAGAATGCGGCAAGTTATACACACGTATACGGTTAATTCTAAGATAGACTCGCACTCGTTTACAAATCTATCTCAAAGTTATAATTTAATTTTCGTTTCGTGTTCGAAATGGGGTAATGACAAAAATGACACTCTAATTTCATTCATATATGCTGGTAAAATTGTAGGTTTATATTTAATATTAATTAATAGCCAGTATTGTCACTTGCTTTTATGCGTTATTCTTAACTTGCCCCTGAAGCTTATAATGCTATAGTTAATAAAAATTAAGCATATAAAATATTGTGTGTGTGTGACAGACAGGTCCTGTACATAGTAAAATGTAAAGTTCAGACAGAATGCGGCAAGTTATACACACGCATACGGTTAATTCTAAGATAGACTCGCACTCGTCTACAAATCTATCACAAGTTATAATTTAATTTTCGTTTCGTGTTCGAAATGGGATAATGGCAAAATGACACTCTAATTTCATTCATACATTGAATTATATGATGGTAAAATTGCTAAAAGTAGGTTTAAATTTAATATTAATTGCCACTTGATTTTTGCGTTATTCTTAACTTGCCCCTACATAAAGCTTATAATGCTGTAATTGATAGGAAATTACGTATATAAAATATTATTTCGCTTCTTACCTTCTCGCCAATTCGAGAATGACACTTGACTGCTGGATATGGATGGAAGATTGAAATTGAAATCCTATTCTGTTGTCCTTGTGGGAAGTCCTCAAAATTATGTTTAATTGGAAAATTAAAGTTGCCTGTTTATCTACTAACGAATGGCTGACTGAAGAAACGTAATGTCTAGGTATGCTGGTAAAATTGTATGTTTATATTTAATATTAATTAATAGCCAGTATTGTCACTTGCTTTTATGCGTTATTCTTAACTTGCCCCTGAAGCTTATAATGCTATAGTTAATAAAAATTAAGCATATAAAATATTTATTTCGCTTCTTACCTTCTCGCCAAGTCGAAGTCGAGAACGTCACTTGACTGCTGGATATGGATGGAAGATTGAAATTATATTCTGTTGTCCTTGTGGGAAGTCCTCAAAATTATGTTTAATTGGAAAATTAAAGTTGCCTGTTTATCTACTAACGAATGGCTGACTGAAGAAACGTAATGTCTAGGAAAAAAGGAGAGGTGGTATGATATGTTGATATGATATGCTTGCAGTAAATATCAAAAGTGCTAATCGTCGTAAGTAAAGTAACAATTAACCAAATTATTGAAAACAAACGATTAACATACTAAAGGAGTACGCAGTTAAAGGAGAATGAACTCCTTTGTCTCCTTTGTCATCCTATTTCCAAATATGAAATAAGTTTTTTTTTTGAAATTAGGCATTTGATAACATGTTATTTCTAAGCAGTGGTAATGACAACGCAACGGTAACGCCGGAGCAGTGTAAAAGAACAGTTGCGCTTGCGACTTGCGACCTCAAAGGGTCGAGTAAGTATGCCAACATGCCATGTTTCATATACTTTCTGGGGCGATCTGACCGACCCCAGAAGTCTCTAATGCTATTAACCAAAGTTATGTCAATATTTACCTAAAAGCAAACTTTCGGGAACATTATTGAAAACAAACGATTAACATACTAAAGGAGTATGCAGTTAAAGGAGAATGAACTCCTTTGTCTCCTTTGTCATCCTATTTCCAAATATGAAATAAGTTTTTTTTGAAATTAGGCATTTGATAACATGTTATTTCTAAGCAGTGGTAATGACAACGCAACGGTAACGCCGGAGCGGTGTAAAAGGACAGTTGCGCTTGTGACCTCAAAGGGTCGAGTAAGTATGCCATGCCATGTTTCCTATACTTTCTGGGGCGATATGACCGACCCCAAAAGTCTCTAATGCTATTAACCAAAGTTATGTCAATATTTACCTAAAAGTCAAACTTTCGGGAACATGTTGATGATGCAAGATATGCAAATTGCTAATAGTATATCAAAAAAGTGATAAAATTACTGTCGTCGTATTGTCCGACTCAAATTATTCAGACGACATGAAAAATTGCAAAAGTAAACATGCTATACAATTGTATAGCAGCTTCGTATTTCCTAATGCTATGCTAATGAAGTAGTGAAAGTGAAGTATGAAAATGTTTTGCAAAACGTGGTGCCTGCCGGCCTAGGCCTACTATGCCAAAAAATTACGACTCGTAATTTACGACCGCTTGGCCTTGTTCGTTTTTACATATTTTTTGTTTCCAGTTTGCTTGCACGTCAGCTGGTTGCTTCAGAGGAACTTCATTTAAACTTTAGTTGCAAGTTAAGTGTTTAGTTTTTTTTAAATCACCATTCATTAGATAGTTGTACGTTTGAAAGGTGTACTTTAAAACGATTAGTTAATCGATCGGAAGCAATCCTCGTCTTACTTATACACACACAGGTAGGAGTCTATTCTCTGATTGGAGTAATGGAAGTTTCCCAGCGTAATTTCTTTGAGGTGTTGCCAACAATACTTGAAAAACTGGCAGGCGCCTCGTTCGTGAGCTTTGACGCTGAATATACTGGCCTGAAAGGAAACGACGGAGAAACAGCTTCGTAAGTCCAGCGAATGTATTTTTACCCTAACCATATATCTATTTAAGGCATCTTATTTAAATTGTGTTTCTTATGTCTTCAATCTTGATACTTTTTACTTGACCTAGACTCTTTGATACAGCTGCCGAAAGGTATGATATTTTGCGAAAAGTGGTACTTAACAATTCTGCTCCACAGGTAAGGAGCATTATGAAATATAAATGCATAGTTAAGAATAGAAATTTCTGCATTTTTATTCTGCATCACGATTTTTCATGATCATTTCATTTTTTAATCTAAACTGTAGTTTGGAATAGCCATATTTCAAAGAATGCAAGGTCCAGAGTACACTGCAAAGCAAGAGTATGCAATAGATGCCTATTGTTTTTATCTGACTGAACCATGTTTTGCGGGATTCAACATGAACAACACTAAAGCAACCCTTGATATTGATTGCTGTGAATTTTTGAATGGAATCCGTTTCAATTATGATAAGGTAAGTAATGAGTTAGTTAATAGCAGTATTTACCTCTACTATTGTATCAATATTGATCATTTTATTCAACTTTCTCTCTTATTTGTAGTGGTTCAAAGATTCAGTTCCTTATCTGAATCGAAACAAGGTGAAAGAACTGGAAGAATACTTAAGTGCAAATCCCAGCATCCAGGAGGTCTGCAAACGAAACTTACGTTCAGGTGACTATGTAAGTGTAATTTCTATGAAAGCACAGGTTGTCATTTTACATGTCAAATTATTATATCCAGTAGTACTAGTCTTGTTATTTTTTATACTTAGGAATTCATTTTTGGCAACAAGGCTGATGGAAAATTGACTGAAGATGAAGTAAAGGAAATTATTCAAAGATGCAGAGGATTTTCCGTAATTGTAGATGTCATTGCAAGGATGAAACTACCGGTAGTTGGTCATAATATGGCGCTGGATATGATGTATTTCTTTCATCAGTTTTGTGAAGATTTGCCAGGTAATTCTCTTAAAGTTATATTAGTAAATATAATACGCAGCTTATTTTAATGCTCTTAAACAAATAGTTAATAGTTGCAACTGTTTTTTTTGTAGAAAATTATGATGATTTCAAGAGAAAAGTGGTAAATTACTTACCAGTATTATACGATACAAAATACATGACTATTCGATGCAGAAAAAATTTGGATCATCCTGCATTAAACCACGCCAAGAAGAACATTGATTTTCTGAAATGTAGTGGTCTTTACGTGATTTACAAGACAAGTTCAAATAGTTAATAGTTGTAACTGTTTTTTTTTTCAGAAAAGTATGAAGATTTCAAGACAAAAGTGGTAAATTACTTACCAGTATTATACGATACAAAATACATGACTATTCGATGCAGAAAAAATTTGGATCATCCTGCATTAAACCACGCCAAAAAGAACATTGATTTTCTGAAATGTAGTGGTCTTTACGTGATCTATAAGACAAGTTCTGCTGTGGTGGATAAGTTTTCACCAAGTTATTCACTGTCTGGTTCCTGTGAGAAATTCGGAATAGGTAGATTTATATTACTTTTACCGTACTTTAAACTTCTTTTAAATTTTTAAATATTTAAATCTCTTTTTTGTATTTTTCTTAGCATTAGAAATTGGTAAAACAAGGGAATTAGAAGACGAAGATAAGTTCGTCTCTCTGTCATGAACCCTCATTTGATGCTTGTTTGACAGGCATCGTTTTTCTAAACTTGGCTCATATAGCATGCACAATAGATAAAACGTAAGGTTAAGCTTTGACATTTGAAATTGAGATATAATACACAATGCAAATATTTTGTTTTCACATTTGATTGATTCGGTTTACTTTACTCAACATAATTATTGGGATTTTTATTTTATTTTTTAGGTTACTCACCAGAAATGAAGCTCCTCAATTTAAACAAGTCATGCAATACGTTCGCCATTGGCAGGATCAAATTTTTGTTTCACGAGCTACGGTCATGACTATGGTATGTTTTAAATTGATTTTTAGCGATCGATTGTAATATCCCAATGAAATTCCATTCTGTGTTAATGGTTGTTTTTGAAAATTTTAAAGTGCTTAAAGGGAAGCGATCCTAGACCCAATCGCTCTTGGGTACGAGTCGTTTCGAATAATGGAATTGACATTAATCATGTANTTGGGTACGAGTCGTTTCGAATAATGGAATTGACATTAATCATGTAAGCAGCTCCGCTTTATTTTTCTCATTCCTTTTCAATGCAAAGCACCACTGTAATCTGTTTGAACTTTATTACCTTTAAAGATAATAAAGGAACTAAAGTCGGATCCGCAACTGCAACGACAATTGCCCGGGGTAGACTATCAGCTAATTACTGCCAACGAGCTTGTTTTTGCTGTGTCACGAGTACAAACGTATGCATCATTCACCTTTATAAAATCTTTTTTGACGCATTATGTAGTTATTAATTCTCATTCTTGGTTTCGAATTTTCAGTGCCCACGATTTGTGTGAAAAGTTTCAAAAAATGGGTTTGGAAGCCACCAAAGTGCTGATCCCATGGGATAAGAAGCGATATGATAATGTTGATACGAGCAAAAGTCGACTATGTTTATGACACTCGCAGAAATAAGTTTTTCTCTTGATTGACAACAGCCGCCAGTGTATGTAATTCTAGTGTATGTAATTTTTGATTTGTACAATTCTGCTTTCACTTTTAGCTTGATATTAAAAAAAGATTTTCAGAGCTCTTATTGTGATGATACCAATAAAGAATTTCAAACCATGCACTGGATTGTTACTTTATTTTAATATGTATATCATTTATTTTTTGACTCGTAAAAAAGGTACATTGTTTGTTAAACTTACTTTAAGGCTATAATACATAGTAGTAGATGAAGTGATCAAGGTATACATTCTACAGTATTGTTTGGCATGTACATTATTTGTAAAATTGAAATCAGTCTCAAACTGGTAAAATATAGTCCACTGTTTAATGTTTGCTCTGAGGCATTTTTAACAGTACTGTTGGTGAAGTATTAAAAGTTAAAGAGATAGCTATATAGGCGGATAAAAGATGCCAACAAAGTTTTTTCAAAGGCTGAGAAAATTATTCAATTGGCATGTCACATAAAATTACGAAGAGACTATGCCCAACTAGCTAATGTTAAAAAATAATTACAATTATTGAGCTGAGATAATGTGTAAGAGTGCCTTTGCAGGAACTATCTTCAAAATGAGAGTATTTGCTGTTGTTGTTTTTTTGGAAAAGTTAAAAAATACTAGTCTTATCATCATACAACGTATAACAAAAATAATATTACGTGATACATTTACATTTATGCATTACTCGTTCTTTATAAATGGTTATCTGCCTATTTTATGTTGACTTTGTTCGAGTGCTACTGCTACCACTGCTCGTGGGAGTGGGAACGGGTGTGGGGGATTTGCTATTGCCTTGGACAACTTTCAATTTTGCTTTTGACAGAGGAAGATCACTACTTATACTTACAGTTCTACTACTATCAGAGTCTAACTTGTCTGACCTTTTACTTGCTTTAATTGTTTTCAACTTGGCTAATGTTAGTGCAGATCTATAGTATCTTCCTTGCGGTTGACCTGGCGAGTGATTTGGAGGTCCATACTTTGGCTTTACACCGCCAGCACCTCCGCTTCCTCCAAAACTGGCTCCATTATAATGACTACCTCCAGGCGCTCCGTATTGGCCAGAAGGAGATCCACTACCCCCGCCAGCTCCACCTGGAAATCCCCCTGGTCCGCCCGCCCCTCCCGGATAGCTGCTTCCACCTCCAGGGCCACCACCACCGGGATAACCTGCTCCGGGGCCACCGATTCCACCACCTGGGCTACCTGGATAACCGCTTGAACCCCCTGGACCTCCTCCGCCTCCAGGTACTCCTATTCCACCGCTACTTGGCCCACCAGCACCTCCAGGATAACCGCTTGAACCTGGTCCACCTCCAGGATAGCCTCCTGCACCACCAGGTCCTCCACCTATTCCACCACCACCTACCACCAGGTCCTCCTCCTATTCCACCAGCAGGACCACCCGGGAAACCGCTAGAACCACCTGGGCCACCTCCAGGATAGCCTCCTGCACTACCAGGTCCTCCACCTATTCCACCACCACCAGGACCACCCGGATAACCACTTGAGCCTCCTGGTCCGCCTCCAGGATAGCCTCCTGCACCACCCGGTCCTCCTCCTACACCACCACCAGGACCACCCGGAAAACCACTTGATCCTCCTGGTCCACCTCCAGGATAGCCTCCTGCACCACCAGGTCCTCCTCCTATTCCACCTCCAGCAGGACCACCCGGGAAACCACTTGAACCACCTGGGCCACCTCCAGGATATCCTCCGGAACCACCAGGTCCTCCTCCTATTCCACCACCACCGGGAGCACCCGGGAAACCGCTAGAACCACCTGGTCCACCTCCAGGATAGCCCCCAGCACTACCAGGTCCTCCACCAGGACCTCCCGGAAAACCGCTTGAACCTCCAGATCCACCTCCAGGATAGCCTCCTGCACCACCCGGTCCTCCTCCTACACCACCACCAGGACCACCAGGAAAACCGCTTGAGCCTCCTGGTCCACCTCCAGGATAGCCTCCTGCACCACCCGGTCCTCCTCCTACACCACCACCAGGACCACCAGGAAAACCGCTCGAACCTCCTGGTCCACCTCCAGGATATCCTCCTGCACCACCCGATCCTCCTCCTATTCCACCACCAGGACCACCCGGAAAACCGCTTGAACCGCCAGGACCGCCTATTTCTCCTCGACCAGGGCCCCCTGCACCAGGATAACCGCCAATGCTAGAACCAGGACCTCCTGAAGAAAGTAATAAGCACCAAATTAAGCAAAAGGTGAAGAAATAACTTGTTCTCTGTTGTACATTCACCAATTTAAGTCAACAGAACTGGTGTCTACTCATTTATTGGGCCAGAAATAAATGGATGTTTCAAATTATTTCAATTCGCAAACATTGAACATATATTGACTCCAATTTTGATTTGCATAAGTAATTTGTTTGCAGTTCAACAAAACCGTATGTAGCTGTAAAACAGAGTTAATGCACCACATTTTTTATATTCGTTATACCTGGAGCTCCATATTGATTAGATGGGATGCCACCAGATGGACCGCCAGGGCCTCCACCACCAGGACTTCCACCGCCAAAGCCACCACCTCCCCCTGGTGCTCCATACTGTCCACCAGGAGCCCCACCTCCGGGTCCACCGCCAAAGCTTCCACCTCCTCCAGGTGCGCCGTATTGCCCGCCTGGGCTTCCACCTCCTGGACGTCCACCGCCAAAGCTTCCTCCTGGTCCGCCTCCCCCTGGTGCACCGTATTGCCCACTAGGACCTCCACCTGGTCCACCTCCTCCAGGTGCTCCATATTGTCCGCCAGGACTTCCAACACCTGGACGTCCACCGCCAAAGCTTCCTCCTGGTCCGCCTCCCCCTGGCGCACCGTATTGCCCGCTAGGACTACCACCTCCTCCTGGGGCACCGAATTGTCCACTAGGACCACCACCTCCTGGTCCGCCTCCCCCTGGTGCTCCATATTGTCCACTAGGACCACCACCTCCTGGTCCGCCTCCCCCAGGTGCTCCATATTGTCCACTAGGACCACCACCTCCTGGCCCACCACCTGGACGTCCGCCGCCAAAGCTTCCTCCGGGTCCACCACCTCCTGGCGCACCGTATTGTCCGCTGGGACCACCACCTGCTCCAGGTGCACCGTATTGACCACCAGGGCTTCCACCTCCTTGTCCACCACCAAAGCTTCCTCCAGGTCCGCCTCCTCCTGGTGCTCCATATTGTCCGCCAGGGCTTCCACCTCCTGGCCCACCACCTGGACGTCCACCTCCAAAGCTTCCTCCTGGTCCGCCTCCCCCTGGTGCACCGTATTGTCCACTAGGACCTCCACCTCCTCCAGGTGCACCGTATTGCCCGCTAGGACCACCACCTCCTGGTCCGCCTCCCCCTGGTGCTCCATATTGACCACCAGGGCTTCCACCTCCTGGGCCACCACCTGGACGTCCACCGCCAAAACTTCCTCCGGGTCCGCCTCCTCCTGGAACTCCGTATTGTCCTCCCGGACTTCCACCTGGACGACCGCCAAAGCTGCCTCCGGGTCCACCTCCTCCTGGCGCACCGTATTGTCCGCTAGGACCACCACCTCCGGGTCCACCTCCTCCTGGCGCACCGTATTGTCCGCTAGGACCACCACCTCCAGGCGCGCCTCCTCCTGGCGCACCGTATTGTCCGCTAGGACCACCACCTCCAGGCCCGCCTCCTCCTGGTACTCCGTATTGTCCACCCGGACTTCCACCTGGCCGACCACCAAAACTTCCTCCAGATCCACCTCCTCCTGGCGCGCCGTATTGTCCGCTAGGACCACCCCCTCCAGGACCGCCTCCTCCTGGAACTCCGTATTGTCCACCAGGACTTCCACCTGGACGTCCGCCAAAGCTTCCCCCTGATCCTCCTCCTCCTGGTGCACCGTACTGTCCACCAGGACTTCCACCTGGACGACCACCAAAGCTTCCTCCTGGACCGCCTCCCCCTGGTGCTCCATATTGTCCGCCAGGACTTCCACCACCTGGACGTCCACCGCCAAAGCTTCTACGACCACCAAAGCCACCTCCTGGTCCGCCTCCTCCTGGAACTCCATATTGTCCACCAGGACTTCCACCACCTGGACGTCCACCGCCAAAGCTTCCTCCTGGTCCACCTCCCCCTGGGGCCCCATACTGTCCACCTGGACTTCCACCTGGACGACCACCACCTCCTGGTGCGCCATATTGTGACCCTGGTTTTCCGCCAAATCCTCCCGGCCCAACACCTCCTGGTTTTCCTCCAAATCCTCCTGGTCCGCCGCCACCTGGTGCTCCGTATTGAGATCCAGGACCTCCTCCTGGACTTCCACCAAAACCAGGACCTCCACCTTTAATAGTTTATCGCAAATTTAAATACGTAGTCGGAAGCATGACTTGGGGCAAGATGAGACTTTAACAGTTTTTTAAATATATTTTAAAGGTTTTTTTAAATTACACGCAGATAAAGTAATAAATTATATTATCTAACCAAGCATCTTTCTTTTTACTATTATTTAAGCTGGATCAGTGTTCAAAAATCAAATAAATTTCCGTTCGCTCACGGTTCACAAAGCGACCTTCACATACTATTAGTTTTACCTGGTGCGCCATATCCTGGACCACCACCTCCTCCTCCTCCTCCACCTGGGCCAAATGGTCCTCCTCCTGCACCACCTACTCCGTTGCCGAAACTGCCACCCGAATTGGCAGAAACGCC
>JAANSP010002758.1:0-12288 GCA_036850745.1 Homidia socia | reverse complement strand
ACTATAAAATTACGACAATGACATTATTAATATAAAAGCCAGTAGTTATATTTGCTAGTCACCAGCTAGCTTGCTGTGACGCGCCGCCAGATTTGCTCGCTTACTTTATTGAGGTTTACCATTCCCCTACATCAACGATAATTGTTTTTGTTGTGATATGTGAGAGGTTTCAAAGTTGGCTAACGCATGCATCTAGTCCGTAGACTATATTCCTGTCCCATTTTTACCACTAACTGTGGAAATTTCGATATTCACATGCCTCAACTCGAATTATTATCATAATGCTTCAAAATATTTGAAAAATATTCCATTTGGTTTGGATGCAATATAATAGTATATTAAATATTTATACAGTTGGAAATGCATGCTAAGGTAATAATTGTTGTTATTACGGTCACTTGTATTAATTGTTTTTGTTAAATGTTATTTAAACCAGAATCTTAATTCTCGTCTTTATAGCAAAAATATTTAATAACAAAATTATAACTTCCAAAAGTTTTTCGTTTTTCTAGAGCTGGCGGCGCTAACTACTATACGCTTGTTCAAGTATAATTTAGTCGTAATTATTTACAGTCAAAGTGACAATCGAGTTTTTCTGCTTGAGAGAACAACATAGAATAGAAAAATATATATGCAAGTACATTTTCAATGATGCGGACTGCTAGAGAACTAAACCATAGACCTAAAGTTTAAACCCTCAATATAAAATTCTGCATAAAAGAGTTTATGTATATGGCTGCTGCTGTAATAACGATTTGTGAAACGGTCATTTGGCAGAGTGATGACAAATCGGATAAGAAAACCGTCGTAGCGGAAGAAGACGAGTCATCATCTTTGAGAACCTAATCTGAGAAATGCATCAAGCGTAAAAAGCTTCCCCTCGAGCGTTCAAGCCAAAATATTATGAATATTTTGCACTTTTCAGTACAATAGTGCTATGCATATATTTTTTGATTATGGTTTGGGTCAAATGGTGTGCGTACAGAAATTAAGTGCTAGACGAGTGAAAAAGTACGCATATTACAAATATTTTCTTCATGTTTTTTAAAACGTGCTACATATTTATGTTTTCTCGTTTTTGTATATGGTATCAATGGTAAAACAAAAACAGTAAAGGTAAATCATCACCACCTCCGTCACAGCACCACCCTGAGCTGCTTGATTTGTCGTGAAAGGGAAATGGTAAACTGTAGTCAATATTTGAGCAGCATTAGTGGCTGTAGTAGCAGCATCAGAAGCATAATATTTCAAGCATTACTGCCACATACTACACGTTGACTGCTTGCACTGCTCTACTACTGTGCTGGGAGACAAAAAGTGAGATATGAAGCGGTTTCAAGTGAGCAATGCGAGTGGAGAGATAGAAGCGACAGGAGCAGTCATCAAAGTGAATCTTTATGAGGGGAAAGGCTCCACTAAATGTTTTATGACCTGCAATGATTACCGGCGTAATATACGACGTCGAGTACAGAAAAAAAGAGAATAGAAAATAGGGTAAGAAATTGTGATCGTCTCTTTTGATATGGTTAATACATTTTGGTGGCGGTAGCATAATGCCAAGCTAAAGAAGTACTCTAGAAAAAATATATGTATCTCTACCTCGTTGTCATCATCGCACACATCTCTGCTAAGTAGTGGGGAAGCAATGTGAAGTGACGGTGATGATCGTATTTTCATTTACGACTGCCAAAGTGACAAAACTATAGAGCTTTTTAACAGCAACTTGCTTCTCGTATAGGTTCTTATTCTTACTTGCTAGTTGCTTCATCATTGGCTTTATGATGACTGTATTTAGGGTTATAGTTATAGTAAAACGGTGACATAATAGACTTTTCATATGTCCAATTCAACATTCTTTCATACTCTTCATTATCCCATCAAAAATGAAGAGCTATTCAGTAATGATGTTCCTATTACATTTTCAAATTACAAACTTAAAACCCAGTTGTTCATTTAAAATACTTTTTTAATTTCTTTGCTCTCTCTGTTATAGTAAAACGGTGACATAATAAACTTTTCATATGTCCAATTCAACATTCTTTCATACTCTTCATTATCCCATCAAAAATGAAGAGCCATTCAGTAATGATGTTCCTATTACATTTTTAAATTACAAACTTAAAACCCAGTTGTTCATTTAAAATACTTTTTTAATTTCTTTGCTCTCTCCCTCTCTCTCTACGTAAAAATTTTTTTTTCTCAATCGTATGCGGAATTCCAAACGCAAAAAAGCATCTGCAGCTGATAATCTCATTATTTCAAGTTGAAAAGTGAGAGAGAAAGAAAAGAAAACCCAATGACATTCTCCAATCTGTATTCAGTATAGCGGGAAAAAAATCTTGTGAATCTTGTAAAAAAATACACAACAAGCATGGGGATTATATACTCAATTAGGCAATTATAAAATAATATGTAAATTGTCAACTTTCCTTTTTGTTAGTACAAATGAATGTGTCTGTTTGTGATACCATTTTGTTGGAACATGAAAGATCAGAAAATTGCATATAGAACTGTGTAAGGGGTGCTGTTGGCAGCTTAGAAAATGAACAAGCAAACGTGCTCAGGGAATTTGATTTTTTTACTTTCTCTGAAGAAAGTGCGACGTTGGTGCTATTTTACCGTTAACAGGATTGTCTTGTACTGAACTGCTTGTTAAGTTAACATGTACCTACGTATAAGTATAGACAGAAAACTGTGAAAAGGGAAACTTGTCGTTTTGTTATTGGCACTAGTAAAAGAAGAAGAAGAATGAAGAATTATCAAGGGATATAATGTTCGTGGTCTTATGAATGAACAAGATTATTCAACATTTTCACTCTTCACTAGACTTAAAAAGAGAGCTTCTATATTAATAGCAGTTATAATAGAAGCATCTATACATAAACACATTGAGGACTAGCAAATAATAGAGAAGACGACAAGAGCACGACGGAACATGGATTTTACTGGAGTAGGGAATTGTTGATTGCGCAGTGCATGCATAATTTATGAATGCAAACGGGGACATGATGAAAGGATGCTGTGTGATGATGATTGTTCTTGGGAATGTTCTGTATTGAGAGAGAGCTTGTAAGGTAGTCTGGAATTATAATAATTTCTTCCCTTTTACACCGCCACACCGACTATGAAATTCTCCGTGTACTTACTTTAACTAGTTGTTGTAATGTACAAGGAGGAGGATGGCAAACAAAGGAGAAGAACAACCAAGTGAGAGGAATGGAAAGGAAAAAGGAATGCCTCTTGTTAGCTGTGTTATTATTAAAGACGAAGAAACATGTAAAGTAATGTCAAATGTCTAGCCAAAAATGAATGAAGCGGTGGTATATATAGTAAACGGATGAGAGAAGTGAAAAGGAAAAAGGAATGCCTCTTGTTAGCTGTGTTATTATTAAAGACGAAGAAACATGTAAAGTAATGTCAAATGTCTAGCCAGAAATGAATGAAGCGGTGGTTTATATAGACTATTATTAGGTATTATTATTATTAAGTAATACTATTATAAAAGACAAAGCGCATAAAAAGTACAAGCATTTCACTACGGATTTTACCATTTTCATCTACAGTCACTTCAGTCTTTAGCATAATATTCATCTGTAAGCAGCAGAGAGCGTTGGGGAAAATTGTACCGGTGTAGAAGACATATAGTCGTATATATATATCCGCCTTTATTCCGTATTCAAACTGAATCCTCGTGTCATTGTGCAAACAAGCCCTTCAAAATCATGAAAATTTGCTAAATGCTGTTGCTCAAATTGTTTGACTATTTCTCGGTTGATTTTTTCCATGAGGAGAATGTGTATTACTATTCAAACTGAATCCTCGTGTCATTGTGCAAACAAGCCCTTCAAAATCATGAAAATTTGCTAAACGCTGTTGCTCAAATTGTTTGACTATTTCTCGGTTGATTTTTTCCATGAGGAGAATGCATCATCATCATGTAAATGAGCCGTTTTTGGTGATGACATACCTATTAAAAACTCTCGGTATCAGCTTATGTTGATGGCAAAAGAGATAAAGTCTGATTTTTCTTACATTTTTTCTGGAAAAGAAAAAAAATGTATCACCAACAAAAAAACGATCAAGAGAAGATCCGTAAAATTATTCAAGAGGAACAAAGATTTTTTTTCCTCTTCATTTTTAATTCCACTTCATTTATAGCTTAGAAAATAGCTTTATTTATGCGGATAGATAAATAGCTAAAGAAAATAGAGAGAGGAAAAAAGTAAACGATTTTTATGTCCTCTGTTCAGTGGCACTACTGGATGGAGACGAGGAAGAGAAGTAAAATAGAGACTTTTTATGGTTCTTTCTGCTACTGTCGTTTTGTTTTATTATCGTGGTAGAAATCTTTGTACGCAGTCACAAGGGATGTTGAATATATACGTATACAGTTGGAGAATGTTTTTGGTCTGTTAAAAGTAGGCATGTTTACGAACCGACAGGCAGGACGAAAAAATGTCTATAGTTTTGTTTTGTAAAAAGACACGATACTCATTTATTATTCTCTTGAGCGAATGTAGTAGAAAAAAGAGAGCAAGCAAGCAAGTTAGCAACCAACCAAGCAGTAATGAACCACAGAAAACAAATGCCATATAATAATGTTGTTTATCAATGCACTTTGACTATTTTTATAACTGTTTGTCATGTACTGCTCCTGGTGCTGCTGATAAATTGAAACGATGAGTAATATGATAGCCAAGAGACGAGAGCAAATGACATCTTCTTAACGGAAAATAGATATCAAGATATACGTATATTTTCCAGCTTATTAAACAGTGACAACAAATAACAATATACCACTTCAAATAAGAACATGATAATATTCTTTTAATGATTAGCTAAAGGATTTAAATGAGTTCTTTTTTTGAACATGAGGCAAATTAAATGTACAAGCGATATAGATGGCACGTGAGATATGATGATGTGCAATGAAATTCAATGAATTTTTACTGTCCACAACGAGACAGTAAAATATCATTAACTGAGATAATAATAGCTTGAAAGTATGTCATCGTTATTGTTGAAAAAAACGTAACCTAAATGTGACATTAAATTGACTACATGCTTATAAACATAAATGTGTACCTAAGCTGCTTTAATGATGATGATTCTACAACGAACGCCTATTTTGGTACTAAATACATTTTTTTATTGTCAGCCAAGCTGACGATTGCACGAGTATTTTAAACTTGAAGAAAACGTCAAGTATATACCTAGTAAAACATTAAATCAACCTCCAAAATTCTCTACATCAAATAAGTATCTAATTAATGTATCGTTTCTCCGAATTGTGAATATGTTTAGCCATCTTGACATGAATGCGAAACACAAAAGGCAAATATTAAATGACAACAAGAAGACGAAACGGGAAGCATGTAAGATGATACCTCGTGTATTCCAGTGAAATAGCCTACGAAAAACATGTTTTCATTACGTTCTATATTTTGTGGTGTAATCATCATCATAAACTCAGAGTAACCCACATTCGTTTCTCCGAATTGTGAATATGTTTAGCCATCTTGACATGAATGCGAAACACAAAAGGCAAATATTAAATGACAACAAGAAGAAGAAACGGGAAGCACGTAAGATGATACCTCGTGTATTCCAGTGAAATAGCCTACGAAAAACATGTTTTCATTACGTTATACATTTTGTGGTGTAATCATCATCATAAACTCAGAGTAACCCACAACTGGATAAATGGTAACAGTAGATCCAAGTTCCTGTGTGGAAAAAGGACAAAAGCAGAGAAGGAAATGCGTAAAAAAAGAGCGCATTATTTTTTCCATATCTATCTAACCTTCAATTATTATTGATTTTGCATTACAAGATTGAAATTGTTGAGTAGAAAATGCTCATTTTTCCAATGCCAATCAGAAAGATTCTTCAAATGGAAATGTTTTTTTGTTTAGAAACTTCCGGTATTTTGAGGAGTGTGTAAATCGGTAAAACGTTTTTGTGAGAATATTTTCCATTTTTGATGTTCTGATTGACTACTTTTGGCACATAAAGATTTTCTTGTTGAGGAAGTGTGTACAAAAGAGCAAAGTATTGATGAAGATCAATAAAGATGATGGTGTCGATGAAAAGAAAGTTGTAAGGGAATAAATGAAATTTGATTCCATTTACAAAAAGACATGCTCATACAAAAGATGCCTACTATTATAAGGAACATATAAGGTAGGGAGTCGGAACACGTGAAAGGGTACTTGTTTTTGTTGCATTTTCCAAGTTGGAAACAATAAAATATTTTTATGTGTATAAATCTATATACTTTGTGTTATGACGGTCTTGTTATGTCCTTCCATATATGCAATTTAATGTTCGGTTTTGATATTTGGATGAGCTTGCGATAATAATTGCTGTTTTGATGTATATACTTTATCGGGAGAAACAAGAGCCAACTGTTATAAAAACAAGAATAAAATATAATGTTGCCTTTTTATACAAAAGACATACGACGTCGCGGCATGATCTTCATTAAAACAGCATTTTTGCATGTTGGATGGAATTAAAAAGGGAAAAAGAAATATTCTTTCTTTAAGGCTACTTTTATTTGGAAGTGTTCATGTTGTATTTAGAAATATGTGCGCACACATAGCGACTTTTTTTCTTAAAGGCGCTGCTGCTCCTTTGCACAACAGCGTTTCAGTGATGGAACGACATCATGAAACCATGAGCAGCCTAATTTGTTACAAAACAGAATGTAGGAACGGCACGACGACTCCTAATCAGAAGAGCTAAAGCATCATCATCGTCACTACATCAGCGTGCACAACACCACATTTTGTTGTTATTAACTGCTTGTTGTTCATTCCTCATGTCAAATAGGCATTTACCCACACCAAAACACTGCAAACTTTTTACCTTGAAACGACATTAAAAGTGTATAATTCATGTCGTTTATGATGGAATGAATTTTATACACGTTTTATGAACCCTCACACAACATAACAACACATGTATACATATTTACTATTACATATTAAACATTTTTTTCGCCATGTGAAAAAAAATGTGTGGAGGAGAGAAGACTGATGAAAAGTTTATATAGTTTATATTCCCGTATATTTGATATATGTACTTGTTATTATAATAATACGTGTGCGCATTTGAGAGACTCTTTATTTTATAAAATAGTTCAATTATGGAGTTAATGAAGTGCTTAATTTATTGTTAGAGAATATAAATTTACGGATGATTCAAGTTGTTTACCTTATTTGACTTGGGAAAAGGGCTTGTCTTGGTTGTCTCTCTCGATGTGGAACACAGGGAAAATGTGTGAACGTGACCATGTTCACTGTTGAATCCTCTCTTTTTTGCAGTTTTTATAAAGCGGCATAAAAAGCTAAAGTTTCATGCAGTCATAATTCATCTATTACTGGTATGACTTGACACAAGGCACAGCTTGATGCTGTTGCCATTATAGACATAATTGGACATTTTATGTGGGTGATTCTCTAGCTAATTTGCGTTTTCTCAGTATTTTTTTTGTTTGCCGGAATCTTTAACCATGATGGAGGAATATTGTTTTTGACGAAAAAAATGCGTAAAATGAAGAAAAAAATCCAAAAGATTATATAGGAAAAGTTTACATTCCATTGGCGATCAAAAAGATTCCCTTGGATTGGATTATTATTGCTATAATGCGGATAAAAGTATGGTGACAACAGTGATACAGCCAGCGATAAATATTTTTTTCCTCATTTCCTTTGTTGGAGTAATGATGATTAACATAATTTACGATAAATTTGTTGCTTCATATTTCATTTTCATCTGGCACTTTTTTGTGATTGTGATGATGTTATGAATGGTCATATTTTTTTGATCCTTGATGGTACAGGGGAAAAGCTCAGTGCTGGAGTCTTTAATCTGTGTTTTGGAATTAAATAAACAAATTACTACAACTCCCAACGTACGCATATATATTTCGCAGTATTATGATTTTAGTGATGATGATGTTGGTGGTGGTTGGTATCTTGGGACTTTTTTTTCTTCTTCTATCAAACACATCATGAGATTTTTTGTGGATTATTTCCAGTCAAAAAGGGATTTTGTAAAACTTATATATTTTCATTCCATTATGAATTCTTGATACGACCGAACAATAATAGAACAGCAGCAGTGCAATGTACATTTGTAATACTGAATTTCTCTTTCTTTTTTTCTGCAAGTGGAGGCTTTTTAGCCAGAGAGAGTGAATCCAATTGCTTTTTTTCACTTGAACATTGATATAATAACATAAAAAGAAAGAACTTTTTATTCCTGCTCTCTGCTCTTTTTTTCATTCTTCTCTCCTTTTCAAAAATAATATGCTACTACTACTACCACCATATATACTGTTGCTTTTTTTGCCCCTGGATCTCTGGATACGCACACTAGCATGTTTTATTTTCTGGAGAATATAGCAAAATAAATGAAGGATATTATGATGATATGACATTACTATATTGGTGGTAATACCATGGGATAAGGTTTTACGGTTACTTCCTCAACGTTTTCTCGGTCGTTTGCAACTAGCTCCCTGTCTCTCTTCTATTCTTCTTTAGACATGCAGTGGAAGCACACACAGAGAGCAATAAGCAAAAGCTTACCTCATAAAAGCTCCCCTTGTTTGGTATGAGCTTAGGATTATGTTCTTTTTACAGGGTAACAACAGTCAAGCAGTTTAGTATAGAACTCTCACTTTCTTGCTACTTGCTTCCTCTCCGCCTGTTAAATGTAATATTACCCGAGCGTTGTTGGCTGAGTGTAACAAAGGAGCATGAAAAATGAACAAGAAAGAAGATATATACATATATAGATATACAGGCTGCATGAAGATTGTAAAACGGTGTGGAAAAGGAGTAACTTAGTTGAACGGACAAAATGCTCCTACTACAACTACTTGTCCTTAGCCTTAACTGTTTAGTCAATCTTCATTCTTATTATTTTTGTAAATATGTCGTTGTGTAAGTAAGCTTGTATACCACCACCATTGTGCATTTTCTTGAATTTTTCTTCTTTGCAGCTACTTTCTTCAGTTTAATAATAATAATATTAAGAGCAGAGATTCAACAAGGAGTTTAGTAAGTGAACAAGCAGGTTTTTATTATAAACACAACAAATATAACTGCAGCACAGCAGCAAAACAATACGCAATGAGAGAAATAAGGAGTAAAACGTAAAAAAGAGCTGCTCTGGAGAAGAGAGAAAAGGAGCAAGAAAGAGAGAGCAAGAGAGCAAGTAAACGAACCGAATCTCTTTTTACTGCTTACTTGTTCTGACTCTTCCTCCACTTCACAGGTCTACTTTACTCCCTTCCTTCACTTATTTCATCTCTTGTTGAATTCCCTTTATTTAAAAAGCAAACTTGACTATAAGAAAAAAAGAAGAAAGGAAAAAGGGACCGAAATATATATGTGCTCTAGGTCGGTCGTCGGTCTGGGTGTAGTAATAATAGTAGTGGTAGTAGTAGTAACTCAACTTGTTAGTTTTTAGATTATATTAGGAAAATGTCCATGCGACTTTATGGTAGTGTAAGTCAACGTAGAGGAAAATTGAAATTTGAGCTGTGGTCACATTACTCACATCTCTCCAACTCGGGCTTAGGTATATTCACTTTTTTATAGCACATCCTTCTTGATATATTTTGACTCTGCTTCGATATAGACTCTCCTTCACATATAAAATGATGAAGGTATAAAATAGTATGGATGGATGGATGTTGGGTTGAAAGTAGGTAGGTTTTTTGAATGTATGTATTTATATATGTACATATTTCTCATTCTCCCTCCTTCCTTCAGGATTTCTCTTGAGCTTTTGGTACACCCATCATCATCATCATCCTCTTCATCCTTCGTCTCCTGTGAAATGGGAACAGAGTGAAAAAAAATAAGAACAACAAACTGGAGAGGACCATCCATTATTGTAACAGGAGAGAGGCAATGGAAAAGAAACAAAAAAATGATTCTGTTTTGCTAGGGTTGATAGATGCGAGGAGAGCAAGTAGAAAAAAGCTAAAATAAACTGGGTTTCTTGGTGAGGATTCACGCATGTTAAGCATTACAGTACTGCACACAAAAAACATAAAAAGCTGATTGTTTTAAACAAAAATGTATAACTGAATAACTCATAAAAATTTGTTATTATTATTAGTTATTCAATCAGATTTTTACCCAGTTAAAAATGTTGGGAAATTCTTTCGAGGGCAATGTGAAACATTAAAAGAAAGAAAGTCACACATTGAATACTTTTTATATACACACACACTGTGCTGCTCTCTGAGCCTAATTACAAATTTTATTACCACCATTCCTAATTTCCCAGAAAGAATTTCCATTTCATCTGGAAAGTAATTAATTAACAATGAAAGCTACATTAGGGCATCCTCTTGTGTTTTTTGGCTCTGAATAGCAACAACATAATAATAAAAAAATCTTACAAGTTGTCTCATTGTATTTAATAAAATGTTCAACAACTTTTTGTGTAACTGTAACATTTGCCTTTTTTCATTTCTTGTCTAACACGATGAATCGAATAATAAACTTTGTTAAAGAAGAAGACGCAAGAACAAAAAAAGAACTCCGAAAAAATAACTTGAATTCTCTTGCTTTCGTTTTGTTGGTTGTTGTTGTTGTTGATTTTTTTTCCTCTGCTGACAGCTGCTCAAGAAAATACAAGCGATGCAGAGAAGAAACAAGAGAAGAAAATGTCTAATCGTTTTTCTGCATTACATGCTCACATCACATATCCTCCTTCTTTCCACTCCTGGGCTGAGCTACAAAAGTATTAAAAAATAATACAGTGGCAGTGCAGAAAATGCCAGCAAAAATGTTCAGCTCAATGATATCAGAAGAGCATGTACTTAGACAATAATATTAAGAGGAAAAAATAATTTAGATGCAATGTAATAATGAGTGGTTCAGTTCAAGTGGCAAATCTAGCAATGGCAAAAGAGCCGTAGTGCAATATGACGAAACGGATTCTGAAGAAGGAAAAAGTACAAGGAGCACCATCAGCAGTAGNCTAGCAATGGCAAAAGAGCCGTAGTGCAATATGACGAAACGGATTCTGAAGAAGGAAAAAGCACAAGGAGCACCATCAGCAGTAGTTCTAATAGTAGAAAAATCGTTTTTTCTTGGTCGCTAGTTTCAGTTTTTTTCTTGGTTTGAACGTGGTGACTTGTCCTTTTTTGCGTTTTTTGCCTCTGTTCGAATTGGATGCTGTAATAATGTACTTTCAGTGAAGTAATTGACTGCTGCTGCTGTTGCTGCTTTAAGTAATGATGATGGTGGTTGGTATTGTCATTCTCTTCTCCGTTTATTCTGATTCTCTCTCAGTCTTTCTTTCCTCTGTAGAGACAAAAAAATGTCCCCTTGTTCGTTTTTCTAGAAGAGAAGTATTTTTTGTCTTCTCTGTTCCACTGCAGACTTCCCTTGGTAGCTTTTTTGGTTGCGTAATATGTGTACCTAATAGTAATATGGCTAAATGGTGGGTTGGTAGTTGATGGTGGTGCTAGTAGAGATTTTTTTTGGAGAGAGACGTGAAGAGTATGTGTGATGTACGAAGAAGAACATAAATGAAAGTGAAGGAGTCACAAAGAAAAAGAGAATGAAAAAAATACTCGGCAGATCTTGACTCTTTTCATTTTTCTCGCTCTCCTTTACACTGCGTCGTTGTTTAAAGAGAGCTTATTTATTTCCGAGTAAAAATGCGTCTCCCTATTTTCCCCCGAGAAGTGACCTTTTGATGATGTTGCTGATTATGATGATCAAGAGATATGGTTATAGTCACAGAAAAATACTTACAAATTAAAATGTTGGTACACAAACAATGTCTGCCTCGTAAGCATTTTGGTTACCGTATGTGGTATTAAATTTTATTTTAATAAATTTGGTTATTTTAAATGCAAGTGTATTTCGCAAACTAAAAGACAAAGCCGCATAAATTAACATTGATTTTTTTATGAAAATCCTCTCCTCGTAAAATATGTGAATCATTTGCACCTACAAAACAAAAAAAATATTGTCTTATAGAAAATAAGAAGGCATTTATCTTTGCAAAACATATTACCTATTGTACAAATTGGAGTTGATAAAGAGGGGTAAAATACGGTAAATGAATGGCAAGCATGAACTGGACAAGTTAACTGGTAAATGAAATCAGGCACGAAGAGAGAGAGAGGGAAAGAGCGATTTTCAAGTTAGCAGCAAAAAAGCGTTCTCTCAACCAGCAAGTAGAGCATTCATGCTAATTTAGCACATTCACAATGTATGTATCTACCTAAACTCACAAAAGAGAAGC
>JAANSP010002757.1:0-12289 GCA_036850745.1 Homidia socia | reverse complement strand
TATGTTTACGCTTCGAAGCATTTAGTGCGGTATGGCTAGAGACAGTGGCAGCGGTATACAAATGTGACTTGACCGGGGCTTGGTGCGGAAGTGGGTGTTTTGCATGTTTAGCAGGAGTTTCTTCATGCTTACGGTGGTGTGGTGTTGCTTCATGTCCTTCAGTCGCGTGCTTAGTTTTATGCCCATCTTCACGATGTCCTTCACCTCCACCATCCTGATTCATCTGCATTGTCTGTTGTGGTTTCTTTCTTTGTTTGTTTGCATCGTCTTTTCCTGCTCCTTGCTGATAATCTTCACCCAAGTCGAAAATGTTTCTTTTTCTTGCCCGTTGTGGACTAAATATGCAATCCGACTCACCCAATGGGTTATAAGTTGTCGCAACTAGGGCCTTGAGCAACTGCCAAAACTCTGTGTAGATTGTCGCCAAATGAATCACGTCACGACTGTGCAGCTCCAAAACTTCAGTGATCACTTCCGCACGGTACGACTTTCTATAGTATTCGTTATGAAAGAGACACGGGAGTTTGCCAAACACATCTCCAACCAGGTAAACTTTTTTCAGCTCCATGCTAGGAGTCGACTCACCCAATGGGTTATAAGTTGTCGCAACTAGGGCCTTGAGCAACTGCCAAAACTCGGTGTAGATTGTCGCCAGATGAATCACGTCACGACTGTGCAGCTCCAAAACTTCAGTGATAACTTCCGCACGGTACGACTTTCTATAGTATTCGTTATGAAAGAGACAAGGGAGTTTGCCAAAAACATCTCCAACCAGGTAAACTTTTTTCAGCTCCATGCTAGGAGAATCATTTGCAACAATGCCGGAAACCTGGCCACGAAATACGATAAACATTGAATTTCCCAGATCCCCTTCCTTTACAATACACACTCCAGGTAAATAAATGGAATGTACAACGCGGGAGGCAACTTGACGAATAAAGGTGGAAGACTTGATGTTGAACATGAACACTTTGCTGAGGACATCAATGTAGAGCGCATGACACACTTCTATGCGTAGTGTAGTGGGGAGAATGGCTGTAACTTCATGGTACATGCGACCTCGACATTTCTGCCAAAGAACGTTGAAGTAAATGTTGGCTTGGCCTTGACGAATGGGGGAGAGGCCCACGCTATTCAGGTATTTCTGGCACAAGAAAACAAACATTTAATTTAAACATTTTTTTCATAACAATAAATTACAATAATAATCCCCTTTAATATTAAAAGTTTTTCAAAGTATTCAATTTCACTGACCAACAGCAACTTCACTTGATAGAGATACTCCCTGTGTGCTTTAGTGTATCGAAGTCATTCCAGCGGTAAAACTGGACAAGATGATGGACAGGATAAAGGCACCAGCAAAGAAGCAAACTATTCCAACCATCATTTCATTCGTATTTTGAGGAGTAATGTCCCCAAACCCAGTGGTTGAGACAACTGTAACTACCCAGTAGAGAGAACGGAGCCACCATTTCCATTTTGCCATTGCAGCTAGCAATAATAATAATAATATAAAGAAAAGTTTGATAAATATCTTGTACGGAAAATAAAAACAGTCATCAACAAGCCAAATAAATCTACGCATTTTGTTGACCTTTCAATGATAATACCTTCAGAGTTGTCGGTAATTTGTCGAGCCTCAACAACTACAATGAAAAATTGCATAATTATTAGTTTAGGCAAAGCATATTGAAGGAAAAGCAATAATAATGATACGAGTTTTAAAGTTGGCCCCGTTGGCGACTCTCACAAAGTTGGGTCCAAGTGTTAGCTCTTATAGGGTATCCCGTTGCATTAAAATCTGCACACGGATGGTCCGAAAAGTCTTCTTATATCGTGACAACTGGATATTGCGTAAAAAATGCAGGCAATGTAATGCGCCATCAAGATAAACGAGGAGACGGAAAGCTGAATTTTCAGACGAAACGGGCTAACTGACAGGTCATCTTTTTTCTTCAAGTAAAATGAGTAGTATCGATACTAAAAATGAAACAAACATGAAAATTCAGCAGGATTTTACACGCTTCCGATTAAAATGAGGAAATTGTTATTATTACTATTATTATTATTAAATTAAAAACGTACGAGACGAAGGGTTCTAGTTGCCAAAAGTACATTTGGAGAACTATCCGAATTGGGATAAATGTTTGAAAAGTTTGCTCGCCAAATCAATCCACATGCCGTCCCACGCGAATACGTAGTTGAGAACAATTGATACAAAATCCTTCACATAGGAGCCATGTTCATTTTGGAAGGGGGTTATCAAATTCACCACAATGAAACTTAGCAAAAAGTATTCACAATATTTGGCAAAAACGTGAATTTGGTACAATATTTCTTCATCATCATTTTTGGGCTTGTAATTGGGGTTATTTCTCAAGTTTCGGTAGCAAGCTGTCACTCATACAAAATTCAAACATGGCAAGTGCAGGACATATTAGACAAAGGAAGAAAATGCACGCAAAATAGAGCTTGATAAATCCACAATTTGGGTGAATCAAAAGAGGAAAAATTGAATATTTTCCAGTGGTTCTAGAAAAAAAATTAAAATCGATTGAAAAGTGTACAATAAACGTAGAAAACTAAGAGCGCAGTTTTATCATAGAAAATTGAACATGAGTAATTATTAATTAATCATTTAATACCTGTTGCGTCGTCCAACAAAATAAAAGAATGGCAAGCCATCATCATCAGTACCGGAAGAAATGAACAGGGCGAGGAAATGAACAAACGCGTTTTTTGCACTGGCCTTGATCCAATCCCCTGCCTCTTCCTGACTTAATGTCTCTTTTCCGCTGACCACACTCTTGATTTCGTTTGTTTTCGCCTGTAAAATATCAATTTGCCTGTCCCTCTCATGTCCCTCGAGTTCCTTTAGCCGATCAATCATTTCATAGATTTTGTACTCAAAGTAGTCGTAATCTCCATTGCGCAAAAGTGCACCCAAAATATTCTTCACCTTGGGATAACGTTCAATCAGCGCATCAAAATCTCTCCGGGAAATCACAAACGTTTCCACGTTGGTTGCAGCAATCGCTGAATATCTTCTCGGGGCAAAGCTGAGCATGGAACTTTCACCAAGTGTTTCGTATCTACCCAAAGTGCATCCATAGCTGAGACGCTTGTCTGTTATCCACACTTTACCAGAGACAATTATGTACATTTCGTATTCCAGATTTCCAAATCGCATCAATCTTTCTCCTTTGAGAAAATGAAGCTTTTTGAGATACAAACAGAGAGTTCGCAGGACGTTTGGCGTGAAATCTCGAAAAACTGCAACTTTTCGTAGGGTTTCTCCAACGTAGCTTCGGAAAACATCGGATTCTAGACTGGGGTGCAAATCGTTGAATAGGCGGGCCGGCTGGAGACCTTTGGAACATTTCCACATGTTATTCAAATGATCATGAACGGTCCTTTGAAAGAAAAAGACAAAGTCGCCAATGAAGTCATAAATGATATATTTGTAAAAATAAATAGTCACTAATTACTCGCATTTCACTTACAACGTCAGCTTTCGACTAATCTTTTCTTTCTCCATAACACGAATCAGGGTTTTCATAGCGTCAGTATATCGTGCTCGAATTTCATCCGAGTCCACCTCAGCAGCAGTCATATCAGCAATGACACAGCGCATGAACACGAAACCGAATACGGACATGAAGATCAAAAGAAGAAGTTCCGAAGGGTTTAAAGTGCTGAGGAAAAGTGATCAAGTGAACAAACCAAGTGAAAAAATCATGCTTCCTGCTAAAAAAAATAATGTAAATGAAAATTCTCCTTACATCATATCTCCAAAGCCAATGACCAAAAGTACTTGGGACACATAATACAAGCCAAAGATCCATCTCGGGAAAATACTAGCCAAAACTTCCTCCGTTTTGACATAGTTGCTTTCTGTCAGCATCAATATTTTTGTGTAAAATAAAAGTTTAAACAAATGAGAATGAGAGCACAAAGCCCAAAGAAAGCAAATCGTTCCTAACCAAATTTTTTATTGGCCCAATGATCCAACTGGCACGCTGGCAAACGATATTCATCGCCTTCTTGCCAATCATTAGCTTCCCATGGACAAGCAATATAGAGTGCAACGGAACCAACGATTGAGCAGACAATCAGAGTAAGGGTGATGAAGAGAAAGAGGCTAGAGAAATTCATACTCGTACAAATTATTCGGACATGGATTTTTTTAAATATGGTATTGTCTGAAATACATGCATGTAGATACTCACAGTATGGCAGTACGTTTCACAAAAATATCATGAACAATTGAAAATATCTGTGGGATCCTTTTAATCTGGAGAAATCGAATCCATCTGAGCTTAGTATACCATGTAGCTCCAGGCCCGTATCCAAGAATATTTGTCGTTCCAAGAACAAACATTGAGAGCTCCAGCGGAGTGCAGAATATAACATCAGTGAAGAAAGACCCCTCAAAAATGTAAACCTGTCAAGTGAGAGAAAGACAATTAGTATACCATGTAGCTCCAGGCCCGTATCCAAGAATATTTGTCGTTCCAAGAACAAACATTGAGAGCTCCAGCGGAGTGCAGAATATAACATCAGTGAAGAAAGAACCCTCAAAAATGTAAACCTGTCAAGTCAGAGAAAGACAAGCCCAATGAATGCTTACATAATAAAAAGCTTACCTTCTTCTTGTGCATATTTTTTCTTTGTTTATTTTGTATACCCCAGCCGTTTTTAAAGGATGGCTGATAAGCAATCCTGTTTTAGGTTGGTAGTATCCCCAGTGCAACTTGATATAAATGTCAACGTAAAAGAAAGTGTCCAACACCCACTGAGACAATCGAATGGTTGGCGTCCTCAGGTACATGAACGTTTCCATAAACAAAAGCATGATAGTCATGCAGCTCACCAAGCTCATCCAACAAGACCACCATTTTGCAAATTGCCCTGTCAAGCCAAATAGCATTTAATGTTGACAGAAACCAATCGCACATGATACCACTGCACTATTTGAACATAATAGCCACCAACTAACCCACGGGATGAACCGTTCCATTCTCCAGAAACCACTTCATTATCTTGCCACCTTTAAACTCATCAAAAAACTTTTCATACTCGAGATATTTCCGACCACTTCTCCCACGGTTTTCCTTTGTTGGTCGAAAGTAAACCCAGCTTGGAATTTCAATGTGAGCATCAGCATGTTGTTCCCTTTCAAGCTGGCTGTACTGATTATACATTTCTTCAATCTCATCATGACGCATATCCTTTTCATCTTCAATCAAGTCCAAAAGCTCAGTATCCTCTTCAAACACTTCAATTACTTGCTCATAGGTAATTTCATACATATAGCAATAGCTGGAAAAAAGTAAAGAGAAATATGTCACAACACATGTCACACACTAATTTAGTTAGTAGTATTATTATGCATTTTGAATTCAGACTCGCAACTTGCCTCAGTGTGCGAACAGTGAAGTGACTTGGTTCGCCAAAGAGGAGATCTCGGATTCCAAAATATGAGGAAGCTTCTAGAATATACTTTGGCTCGTTGTAATTTTCATCGTATACTCCACAGCTACCATACTGGATTAAGTACATGGCCCTGCGCACCTCACCTCTGTGCAAGAACATGACATTTGGGGGAATGAGAAACCGCCGCATCATATCGGCCATTTTTATCACGTACTTTGGTTCGACTTTCTGTTATTGAAACAATGTCCAATTTCGTAAACCTTTTTTTACAAAGAAATGGTACATAACTTAATGCACTTAAATGCAGCATGATTACGCTTTTTACGTACGGAAAAAAGAGGAATCCCGTCAAACAAGAGGACATTATCAGTGTAAAGATAATCGCTTTTCAGGTAGTCTGGCGCATCAAAGAGAAAATGCTCTATTCCATGAGGTAAATTAATTCCATGGCGGACTTGATGCTGGAGCTCATAGTATTGTACAACACGTCTTTGGAGAGCGTCAGGTAGCCGGTAGTACTCCATGAATCGCCGCACAGCCACCAATTTCTGCTGAAACTCTAACCTTGGTTTGACAATGCAGCTTAGCGCAGACGTCAACACAGAGGTATAATAGCAAATGAGGAAAAATCCAACCAATGTAAACACAATAGCCCAAGTCATCTCCTCGGGATTTTGCGGAGAAAAATCGCCAAACCCAGCAGAACTGTTGAAAGTGCGAAAAATGACAATATCATTCGTAAAAAATATTTTAACTTTCATTTACGCACTTTCATTTCAAGGTAGATTATTTTTAATCTCACGTCAGTGTGGCTGCGGCGTAGTAGAAGGAAACCAAGTACGGATTTTTGGTTGAGAGAGATTTCACCGTTATACTGTCATCTACCGTTTCCTCTTCATCTGCATTGACAATATACGACCACAGCCAGTTTTTTTCTTTTGTGCAGTCACGCTCACCACTGGAAACTTTTGAACTGGTGTCCCTGCATTATCCAAAATAATTGCAAGATTGAATTTTACTTTATTATTATTAAAATCAAATTATTCAAATTATTAAAGTTATTTTTTCGTTAAAATATTTCAAGTATACGACCATAGCCAGTTTTTTTCTTTTGTGCAGTCACGCTCACCACTGGAAACTTTTGAACTGGTGTCCCTGCAATATCCAAAATAATTGCAAGATTGAATTTTACTTTATTATTATCAAAATCAAATTATTAAAATTATTTTTTCGTTAAAATATTTCAAGGAATCAAAATATATAAATGATAATGCATGATTTTTTTACACTTACGATTCATCAATGTTAAGATCACAAGCTTGGATAAAAATGGCGCAAGCGATAAAATGTATTCCGTACACGATCACAAGACAAGTCTGCATAAGTCGAAACCAGAACACGTGTTTTGGATGTACGTTGTCCATATAATTAAGGTAACGAATTGCCTAAAAAAATAAATTGCATGCTCAACTAAATTGAGTTTATTATGCCATGTAATTTATCTGTAGTTATTAATAAATGTACCTTCCATATTTTTGTCGATTTTAAGATAACGTTTACTTGCTTGACCAATTGATTATACACGATCACAAGACAAGTCTGCATAAGTCGAAACCAGAACACGTGTTTTGGATGTACGTTGTCCATATAATTAAGGTAACGAATTGCCTAAAAAAATAAATATTGCTCAACTCAATTGAGTTTACTATTTCATGTAATTTATCTGTAGTTATTAATAAATGTACCTTCCATATTTTTGTCGATTTTAGGATAACGTTTACTTGCTTGACCAATTGATTATAGTTTTGAAAAAATGACAGAGGCATAGCTGCCATCATATCCAGGTAAAAGACAAAACTACCCTTTTTTGTGTTCAATCCATCTCGAAACTTGTAGTACAGACCTTCCACAGGAGCACCGCCCAAAATCTCCACAAAAACGTCCACAATATAGATCACATCATTGACGTATTCAATTATACTACCAGCTTTGCACACATAAAACTCAATCTGAAATTAGACAAAAGAAATATTAAATGCCTATTAGGACAATAACTTGCATAATATTATTATTGTGGTTGATTAATATTACTACATTATTTACCAAAGACGAAGTATTGAAAGCCAAACAATATGGCGCATAGAAGCAATACAGGAGTGAGCAGATTAGAATGTTAATGTTCCAAACGTGAATAAATGTAATTTCGGAAGCGAGAATTTCCGGAACAACACATGTCATATACGGCGTAACGTGACTTTTTGCAGCCACTTTATCTTCACATGGATAGTCGAATATTACAAACTCCTCAGCATCCAAAATAACGTCCTCCGTGATGAGATCATTGAAACCGTATCCCCATCTCATGGTACAAACCGGCCACTGGGGATTCCTATCAACTGACTTTGATTCCACCAGGCGTTGCTTTGATTTTATCGCCGTTTGTTTTGACTTGTTGATAAATTGAGCATGTGCTTCCGCACGGATTTCCACCCAGCAAACAGGATCCTCTCCTTTTATATCGTAAAAGTAGTACATGTCATTGACCTTTGTCTGGCAGCGAGATCGCAAAATGTTGAGCTCATTTTGAAACTTGTCAAAAAGCCGCATAAGCTCCTCCTTGTCCAGACACATCAACTGACAGCAGTTTCGAGTTTCCACTGAAACAGCGTATGGCGCCGAAAAGAAAAGATTGGTTTCCCCAATGATGGAACCTGCGCGGAGGATTGCCGCTCTTTTCGCAGTGTCGTGTTTAGACATGGCTTGGCACTCTCCCTGGATAATGTAGTACATTTTGTTGGCGTAGCCTCCAGAACGGCAGACAATCATTCCTGGATTGTACAATGCAATTGTGACGACCTTGGAGACGGTACGGAGAAACGCTTCGTCTAAACCATGGAACAGATAGGACTTGCTGAACATTTCCAAGCAGATGTCGTATGAAATGTCTTCCTGGAAGGAGTGTGGCAAAAGTTGCATAAACAAAACACGGTCGACTCCTTCTCTGTACGTCCACAAGCACTTGTAGTACTGTTCCACTTTTGAAATGAAAAAGTCCCCCATGTTGGCATTTCTCTAATATTTAGAAAAAAATAGAAGGCGGATAAGTTAAAACTATTCATGATGATGGCACGTTGACTTGTGTTACACTCAAATTAAACTTACCAATGAGATCTTGATTCCCATCCAGTCTATGAAACAGATCCAGCCTTGCGCCATCCAACTGCAAACAAAAGCTGGTAATTTGACTCTGGAAGAATCCTGACAAGAAAATTGCTCCGATAAGCATAAAACCAATGCTACCAAACATTTCGCCCTCCGTGTACGGAACTATGTCACCATATCCTACTGTTGTCACTACCTATTTAAAAAATATAATTCCATTTGAATTATGAGGTCATGTGGTGTAGGTAGGTAGTAGGTACTTTTTGGTATTCATTATTCAAAAAAAAATGTTTTACCACTGTTGCGAAATTCGTAGTTAATAGGAAAAATCCAATCGGAGTATCTGTCATCTCAGCATTCAGAAAATCCTCTGCCCAAGTCCCTATTAATTTTTCTCTTTTTCGGGTTAGGAGAAAATATTCCAGCTCATCCTAAAATAAAATATTTTGAAAAGGAGAATTTTATATAAGAAAATTCACCTTCCATGCAATTATTTTAAACAACTGAAGCTTTTAAATGTGGTTTTTGCTTATCAAGTACTTACCAAGTCGGTAAACCAGAAATATGCTACAGACACCAACAGGATAAATGCCAAATAACCCACGGTAAATTTCACGACAAAAATGATAGTTTCGTAAAGCAGTCCAGTAGCTTGCAGAGTACCTGTTTAAACATGGTCACTTTAATGGTGAGTTGAAAAAGTTTTGTTAATAATGTTAGCATCTTCATTATTCCTAACTCTTTTACCAAAGAAAAGTCCAACGCGGTACACGCGGGTCAAGGTCGGGATTCTGGAATGAAATAAACACGAATACAACTAGAATATATATTTATTTGATCAACAATCAATAACAAACAAAAACAGCATATTATCTAACTAGGTTGGGCGTCTTTTAAATTCAAATGAAACTTACAGGTACCACTCCAAAGAGCCAAGATCATCGAAAGTAAGCTCATCTTTTGGTTTCGAATACAATGGTAAATAGTAAAATGGGATAATACTCAGCATGTCCAAAATACAGTAATGAAGCCTATATGGGTCTAAATTAATAGAGAAACTTGCCTTTACTTCTAAAAATTTAAAATAATAGTTTATAATAAATCTATGATTTTAATATGTAGAGAACTTCCAACTTACACATGAAAACTAAACACTTTGCCTGATTTTTGTGACGCCACTCCTCTATAATAAGCCGAAGGACTATATCAACCCCAAAGAGGACATCCAAAGTGTAAACCAAGGCAGCAACTTTCGGTTCATAAACATTGAAGAAACAGTCGTACGGGAACAAGGCAAACCTCAGGATCATTAGCATGACCGTTATCGTTTCGTAAATCATAACGTATTGACAGAGAAATCCAATCAACTTGGGGATTTGCACCGGTTCTGTGGAGTACCAATGTGAAAGTTCCGATTTCGTTGGTACTGCCGTTACTGTTGTTGTAACCACTGTTGCCTCTTCTTCTGTCCCATGAGTCCCATGATGATCTTTGTTCTTTGTTACTCTCAGCCGGTTTCACTTTACTTTTTGCACTTCGCGAACTTATATTGCCGAGCGGCATTTTTCCAAACCCACCGACAGTGGGAAGGACGAGGGAGGGGGAAACTCGAAAGGAAACAATCAAAGATTACCACTTTAATATTTTCGAACTTTGAAGATAGGGGTTCTCCTCAATCAATCTCACTACACCAAACTCAGACACAATCAAACATGCTTATCGCTGCCGTCACCTCAAATACAAAACAAAAAGCGGTGAATGATGGATGAAAAGCTTGTCCACTCTGAATGAGAATGAAAATCAATCGCCCTTTGAGATTTTTAAAATGCGGTTGTAGCAATGGCAACGCAGAAGCTTTCATGCCAAGGGATTCTGCTAACAATTTCGCTGTCATTTCATTCATTGCTAAAAAATGCACTCAAACTCACACATGCTCCGTCGTCCATCATTCAGCCTCACGTCACGTCAGTCACTCATGTCAACTAAATGTCCGACGGCAGTTTTATGACCAACTAGTTTTTTTAGATGCTTTAGGTTAGGAGGAATAGTCAAAGAACAGGAATGCGATTGGCCAAATAATTTAATGCATTACACCATACCGATAATTATCGATTTTTTTATTTTACTTCTAAAGAAACTAACAAATTAACCTTTACTTTACAATTCTACATTTTTTCTGTCTCACTCTGCCCCACATCGGAAACAGAACGTTCATTTGCAATTTGCAAAACTAACAATGATACTCGGCGTTTAATGTTGCACTTTATTATTGTGCGGCTATAATTGGTTGAACAATAAGATTAGAGACAACAGATTCATTATCCGATCCACCACTTCGGATGCTACTGGCAGAGTCCAGAACTTTCCCCCTCATTGATAAATATCCCAACGGATTCATTTCAGCTTCCAATAGCTCATCCGCCGCGGCCTGCTTTTGCTCCTCCTCCTCGCTCCCATCAACAGAGCCTGAAAAGGTTCTGTCGAGAACTATTGCTGGTCTGTTTACCGTTGTTCCACCACCGCTGCTTAGCGGTATTGATCTTAGCGGTATTGATAGTTCTGAAACTGTTTTCGAATAACGCGGTGATCGTGGTGTGGCCCTGCCACTCATTCCTCCTCCGCTGGCAGCCATTCGACTATTTCTTTCCATTTGGCGCAGCGCAAACAAATCACCAACTCGGTGTTCCAAAATATTTAAAAATAGCATTGCAGTTTTCTCCGATATCTCTTGCTGATTTCCTATATAAAAAACACTAATTAATAAACTTCCGAAAAATGTTGATTCGATGAAAAAAAAATATTTCTAAAAAATACCTAAAAGTTCCAATACGGGCTTGGAGTCAGCAAAGTCGGTAATCTTGAATAGCTTTCCAATCAACTCGATAATTTCATCAACAGACTCCCTCATTGTGGATACTTGCTTCTGAACACTTTCATAGTCCACCTTCATGTCGTTGAGTTCCTCCTGCTGTTGCATAATCGCTTGATTCTTCTTTTCATTCTTTTCCACTGTCTGTGTGCTGCTTTCTTTAATCTCTTTTCTTAACGCTTCCACGGTCGCTTGAAGACCTTCAAGCTGATGATGGAATGGAAATTAAAAGAAAAAAATATTCTTTTCCACTGTCTGTGTGCTGCTTTCTTTAATCTCTTTTCTTAACGCTTCCACGGTCGCTTGAAGACCTTCAAGCTGATGATGGAATGGAAATTAAAAGAAAAAAATTGTATGCTTAATCATCCTCTTAATTGAATCAAATATTAATAACTGTTTTTTACTGCTGACTCATCATCACTCATCATCAACTTCAAAAGCAAATTAAAAAGTATAGCATCACCATATGAAAACTCCATCGAATTAATAACCGTCACCTACGACAGAGACAGAAGGATAAAACTGAATAAAAACATGTATATTTTCTGCCGGATAGATCCCCATAATCATCTCAAATGCATCTGTTTTTATTCCCACTGATGTTTTTAATTTTATTTCATGTCATCACGTTTCATACATTTCATTTCCTTTCATCCACACAACATTTCTCCAAAAAGAGCATTTCTGATAAAAAAAAATCCCTCTGTAGGAAATTTCTAGACTGGAGAAAATGTTGTTGGGTAATACTTTACTTGAATTGTTTTTATGATGACGCACACTGGATGACTGCGTGTTAAGTTGCATAAACCTAGCCGCAATAAG